>JASVEL010001550.1:0-58535 GCA_032618575.1 Nicotiana noctiflora | reverse complement strand
TTCTCTTAACACCATTCCTAATCACCAAATGCAATTGCTATTGCTCCCTAGTAGAACTTTAAAAAAAATAGACAAAATTCAAAGGGACTTCCTATGGGGCTCTACCTCTGATAAAAAAACAAAATTCACCTTATTTGTTGGGATAAGGTTATAACATCTAAGGAGATAGGAGGATTGGGAAAAACATAAAAACCTTGCCCTATTTACAAGTCTAGTGTGGAGGCTCCTAAATACTTACTCTTATTCATGGGTACGAGTTATAAGTAGTTGTTAAAGTCTTACTAAATGTACTAACAATACTCCTCACACTTGGAAGATCATCCTAAAGGGTTGGGCTTTTGCAAAAAGGCATTAGATCGCCAATAGTAAATAATCCCAATATGTCCATTTGGGATACAAATTGAATACCAAATTTTGGTTCACTAAGGAAAAATGTCATAGGCCCCATCACTAAAAAAGAAAGTGAACTCACTCTCAGAGATATTCATAGCCAGATGGAATGGAATATGTCTCACATCTCATTCAATCTTTCCAATAATATACTCAATAACATTCACTCCCTAACGACTTCTAATATCCAGGGAAAGAACATTATATGGTCTATTAATACTAGTGAAATATTTACAGCCTCCTCTTGCTACAATCTTATTGACAACAAAATTTGTTACAACCAAAATTACAAGGGCTATAAGTTTGATTGGATATGGAAGTTAGAGTGCCCAAAGAAAATCCAATTCTTTATATGAAAATATTGTCATTCTAGATTGCCTACTAGAGAATACCTTGGGAAGATAGGAGTTAACATTGATACAAATGGCCCCATTTGTAAAAAAAACTGAATCCCTTCTTCATATATTCTGAGAATGAAAAATAGCTAAAGGTTTTTGGGCATCTATATCAGTGCCCTTTATCAACCCTAGACCTCAAGAGCATTGGGTAGATTTCCTAAAAGAAAAATACACTCAAGCTCAAAACAGTGCTGCAAGTAGACAAAATATCTTTCCATCTTCCTTGTGGTCTATATGGAACAATAGGAATGACAAGAATATCAACAATACTTCTCATACGAAAAATACTAGCAAAGTTCTTAAACAGGAACATGAGTACCAGTTATTAGCCACATCAAATCATAACACTACCTCCCCTATAAAAATTCGAGTAAAATGGCACCCTTATCCTAAAGGATGGTATAAAATTAATTTTGATGGTGCTTTCTATGAAGAAAATATGCAGGGTGGCATTGGTGGACTGATTCGAAAAAACAATGGAGACCGGTTCAATGGCAATTGTGAAAGTACCTCTCCAATACGCTCAGAATTACTATCCTTTCGGCAAGCTTTACAAATACTCATCCAAATAAACTTCATGCCTTGTGAAATTGAGACAGATGCTATGGAAGTAATCCGTTTTATTGAAGAAGACTACCCAACTTACAAAAATTTGCTTGATGAATGCAGGTTCTTAATGGATAAGCTAGCAGTGAGCGGCGAGATCAAAATGAAGCATAATTTTCGTAAAGGAAACAAAGTGACACACCTCCTAGCCAAGGAAACTTTAGTACAATGCACCTCTAATATAACTAATTTTTTTAAGGAACCTCCTAATTTTGCGGGGAAATGTACCTTAAGGACAAAGAGGGTAGTTGTAATATTAGGAAAAGTACTTTATCCGCATGTAATATTTTGGCATCTCTTGAGAATGATAATGCCTAACAGCCTAAGGCATAAGACAATTATGTAACTATATTGGCCTTAAGGGGCATGTCCCCCAGGGCACTGCATGGGCTTAGTTCTATTAATATAATATCTTTTATCCTTTAAAAAAAACCTTAAAAGAAAAATTATGAATCTTTTTAAGAAATATTTATAATTACATCACAATAAGTATATTTACATATTAAATATATCTAAAATTTTTACATATATAATATCGGGTTGATTTGCTTTCGGTTTGACATTTTTTAGTTAAAACCAAACCAAATCAATTATGGTCGGGATTTTTATAAACATCGAACCAAATCAAACCAAACCATAGTCGGATTTTTTTTTCTCGATTTGACTCTGATTATTGGATTGGTACGGTTTATCGATTTTCTTTATATAGCCCTAGTATGTATACATACATTATTGTTACTACAACTTAAATATTAATTTAGCACTACATCTGCTCGAAGAAAGAAAACTAACTAATCTTTGACAACAGATGCAACTGCTGAAGAAAGAAGCTAGCAGCTAGAGTTGATGCATGAAGCTTCTCAATTTTTGTTTTTTCTTTCTCTAGGCGATTCTTTGTTCGTACAAGATGGATGGGGACAGAAAAATACAAATATGTAAATGGGATTTCTATTTAAAAGGGAATTTTACACAATAGTCACCCCCAAAACAATAAATATCCAATTTGTGATTTTTTATATTTTTATTTTTTTTATATTTGACTAGTGACTGTAATTAACTTTTAGTGGATCAGCCTAAAAATATCATGCAAAGACCAGCTTTTAAAAGAGAAACTAATTTGTCAGCCATTTTCGAATGTCAAATATGTGATATTTATTACGATCAAAATAATCAAATGTCATGCGAAAGCTAGTAAATTAAAATAAACTTTGAACGATAAATAAGACAACAAATGAAACAACCACCTAACAATATTATGAATCTTTATAAGATGTCATTTTATATATAATAAAATTCGGATACAATCATAAGCAAATTAAAAATACCAAACTTACTGAAGAAAGACAGATCGAAAAGCTTCTAAATAAAGAAGAAAAACAATAAAACAACAGCTTATATTATGCGCATTGGAAATCTTGGGGTGCATCCTTTCCACATTCGTTGAGCAACAAGCTAAGGGAAAGAGGGGCATTGAGATTAATTCCAAACACATTGGCTTGAATAGCAGTGCAAAGGCAAACAGCAGCATCAAAACCAGAAAGTCCTTGAATTAAAGAGCAACATTCAGTCTCGCCTGAGCTACTTCCAATGACACCGCGCACCAAGTCATTCAATAAGCTGGCACACACTTTTAGCGTACGTGTGTCTGTAGGGCATGAGGCATTAGTGGAACTAACCATAGTGAAGAAGAGAATGGTCAATGTGAGAAGAAGGGCAATGGAGGATGCAGCAGACTTAGCCATTTTTCAGTGTTAATTAGCACTCCCAACTATTGAATATGGTTAATGAAGTGAAAATGCTATTTGCTTGGTGTTAATAAAGTAGTGGGTATTTATGGATGGAAATATCCTGAATATATTTGCATTTATTACTTCAATAATGTCATACTAATGAAGAAAATTGGGAGAGGCTCATGTGAATAGAGAATATCTACACAACCTGGCAAAATTAAGATTAAGCCATGATAAATATTTTTGTTCAAATCCAAGATCTGTATCCCATCAACATCAATATTTTTTTTTGTTCGATCGGCTTGGAAACATATTCCCAAGTACTACGTACGTAATTAATTTCAAATTTTCCTTCGAAACAAGAAAAAGGCAATGTTGCGATTGATGCGTATAAACATCGTCCAGCTACAGTTAAATTCTTCTCTTTATTTATTTATTTTTTTTTTCCGTTACCGCATGCTATATTGATTTGTAATAAAGCAAACTTACCAAAACAACAAAGTAATTGCTTCCACAGCAGGACAATATATTATACCGTAAACAATGGCACGCGGAAATAATTAAGATTAAGCCGTGATACAAAAGTGATTAACGAATTCAATAATCAAGCTTAATAAATAATAACGTGCTAATCAGAAAGGAACAACCTTTGATCGTGGCTTCGTGGGTCCGTTGACTTAGAAGAGAACAATTACTTTTTTTTTAAATGACTTAATTTTAATATCAGCTCTTCGAACATTAAATAGTGCTAATTAAACAGAAAACTAACTGAGAATCTGAATCAAACAACAACAATATACCCAGTAATTTCTCATATCATAGGGTATGGAGATGATAGTGTGTACGCAGACCTTAACTTTACCTTGTGAGGATAGAGTAGGTTATTTCTAATATATTATCGTCTCAGCACTTTCCTCACTAAGTTTGCTCTAACTTCTCTCTAACTTCTCTCTAGTTTCCATTACGAAAACAAAATACACACGCAACAATGAATTCAACATCCTTCAGCAACCAATCTGAACAAGAGGAAGATCTACTCCGTTGCAGCACCAACAAATCAAAAGATGACAGACCACACAACATTCCTCAACAAGTTACAAAGATGTTCTTAATGCATCACCTCCTTCTTCATTTTATGGAAGCCCCACCGACTCCCTACTTAAACTATCTCTCACTAACGAACTCGAAAATCCAACCAATCAGTACCCCAACTTCATTCCAATAACCGCAACAGACAAAGCAAGATTGTATAAACCTTGGACTCAATCTATTATCATTAAACTCTTAGGGCCTAAAATTTCTTATAACCAACTAAAAAACAAAGTAACCACCCTTTGGAAATTAAATGAACCTCTTAATCTCATAGATCTGGGATATGACTATTACCTAGTCAAACTCCTCTCCTCTACCAATTATCAAAAAATACTACATCAAAGACCCTGGTTTATAGGTTCACAATACCTGTCCATTCAACAGTGACAACCAAAATTTAATCCTGCGCACACACACCACAACTATGCCACAATATGGATCCGATTACAAAAATTACCAATTGAGTTCTATGATCTTCGAATCCTCTCTAAAATAGGAAATCACATAGGCATCCTGCTTAAAATTGATAACTGCACTACTTCTACTACTAGAGGACGTTATGCAAGATTATGTATCCTAACACCAATTGATAAACAATTACAGACTGAAATAATGCTTGGTACTCACTTTCAAAATTTTTTTTACACCAAACACCACTATGCCTTACTTGTGGTTACCTAGGACACACTGCCACACTGCAACACTTTGCCCTCGTTCACCAACTACCCCTTCTCCACCCAATCAAACTACACCTATTCCTAACCCTACACTACAAGACATCCCCTGGAAGACTGTCACCTACTCCAAACACTCCAAGCAAAACAATAACCCAAACACCCCCATGGGCCATAACCAACAGGCCAATAACGAGCCCAAACATTCCACGGATGCCAACTTGGCCCAATACAATACACCTCCGGAAAAGACACCTCCTATGCCAACCCATAATCGTTTCTCATTTGATAACCATCCCACCCTTACCTTACTAAATCTTCCAAATCAGACCCCTACCCCACTTCTCACACACTAAAACAACAAATTCCAATGAAGAACTCTCTCTGCAGCACACTCAATCTGACTATCTATTAGCCCAACCACCCAAACTAACCAATTCCAATCACTATAACCCCTACCATTAACCTTCACCACTCAAACCCTAAACAACACTCTACATCCACTGCAATGATCACTTCTCATGCACACCTTACTGCCGCAACCATACCACTGAATTTCTTAACACTTTTAATCGTATAAAAAACAAGCCTACCCAACCTATACAAGAAAAAACCAATGCAACTACCTCCATAAGCCACATGGAAACGGATACCACGCCTTCTCCCACTACATACCCTACACCTAATCCAACCACTACATTTTGCCATGCAGTAAACTCCATTCCCTTTCATCCTTCTACTACACTGCAACACGTTACCACACCATTACTGGAGAAATCTACAAAGGCGGCAAATATATTGGAAAACAATGACAATTTTCATGGTAAACTACACCATGCATCATTATATACTCCTACACACACACTACAAATACCACCCCAATAATTACTATCTCCAACTCCACCTTCACAACAACTCCATCAACCTCATCATGCATCTATTCAACAACAATCATCAACACCCATGGCCTCCTCCCAGGCAACTCAACTACACCCAAAACAATTACTACCTCATTCTACCACCACCGATCATTCACCTCATTCCCACCCCCTCGCACTTACCACCTCCAATGAATCACCACCACATTCTTCCTCCCCCGATGCTCATCTCCCAAATTCAACCACCTTTACCCACGATCGAACTTCCACTACCACCCATTTCTTTGAACCTCCTCGGTTCAACCAACATCTCACCACACTTCTCAACTACACCGACCTCATGATGACTTTCATTAAAGATGGATAGCCAGATCCCATCCCCCACGACCATCTCATGCAAATACTACACCTCCAAGAAGTCACCACAACAGAAATCCAAACCCTACTGAATCAATTTCTCAACTGGGTGCAATTGTTACCTCCAACTCACCCTGCATGTCCTACACTCCAACACCTCACCTATTAGCCCAACTTCAACGAACCACACAACCATCCTCAACCACCTCTACCACCACCACATCAAATCCCTGAACTATTTCCACCAATACTGTACCACACCCACCAACGCCCTCACCCTCTCCTCTACTAACTCCACCACCACTCTCACCGCCTTTGGAGGAAACTGCACCCTGATACCAGAACCGATACAAAACATGGGAGAGACATTTATGGAGACTCTTCATTTGAATGACCCACTGACTATTTCCATGCACGCCAATGTCGACAGAAGATATCTCATTCAAGCACCAACAAATTTGGAGACAACCTCCTTGAATATTCGCCTAGACCCCTCCTCTATGGACCAACGTTATGTCATCCTCATGATCCCCATACTACAAGATCCACCACATCTACCAGAAGTGCCTCAGAACAATTAACTCAACATGCAACTGTGCATATCATTAATCTCAGGAGGGAGTCCCACCACACCACTTCGTAATTTTATGAAAATCATGATTTGGAACTGTAAAGGAGCCCATGGCTCTGATTTTCGTCGCAACTTAAGCTTCTTACTGGACTGGAATAACCCCACTATCATATGTCTTACTGAAAAAAGAATGGAAGATCATGCTTCACTACAGCAATCCTTCAATTTTACTGACCTTGTACAGGTTTCTGCACAAGGTTATTCGGGAGGTATTTGTGTGATTTGGCATTTAGATGCCCTTACTGTTGATCCACAAGTCATTACTGCGCTGGAGATACATGCTACAGTCCAGGTAATCAACTTCCCAACACCCTGGATACTCTCAGTTATATATGCTAGCACTTTCTATCCAAATAGACAAACACTATGGCAAAATTTACAAACTTTTGCCTCTACTCATAACCAACCTTAGGTATTATGTGGAGACTTCAATGAAGTCACCTCCAGTATAGAAAAATTTGGAGGGAACTGATAACTATGAATTTTGCATGCTTTTAGAGCCCTTCTTGCCCGAGCTTTGTGCATAAAATGTGTTAAACTGGCCCTGATTTGCTTACAAGTGCGCTATTTTGCAGGTTTGAGCAACAAAAGGACGAATACCGTCACATCGGCTCCAAAAGGAGTGAAACCGGCTAAGCATCAAATGAAGAAGTAGAAGGACACGAAAGGAACCTGCGCGGACAGCACTGTTCTGTTGTACGGCCGCACAAGGTGATTTAGAGAAGAGACAGGGATCATCTTCAACTGTGCGGACCGCACTGATTTGGTGAGCGGCCGCGCAGAAAGGTTCAGAGAGGTCAAGATTCAAAAGCAATCCACGCGGACCGTGTCCATCTTCATGCGGTCCGCAACGATGAAGACCAGAGAAGAGAAAAATTCAAGGCAAAGTCCCACGCGGCCGCGTGTCAAAACAGTGCGGCCCGCGTGGGTGAAGATTCAGAGAGTTCGCATTCGGGAGAATTACACAGTGCGGCCGCACTCCATTTCTACGCGGTCCACGTTGCTGAGCCTACGCGGCCGCGTAACTAGTACGCGGTCCGCATGACATGCCCAGGTGCTAGCTTATCTAAAGACCAAATGCCCTACGCGACCGCACGTCAAAAGTGTGCGGTCCGCGTGAAACCCTCAGGGGTATTTTTGTCCAGAAATTTCTGTACAGTATAAATAGCTTCTTTTACTTTTTTAGGATATGTCAGATATTAGATACGAATAGCTGAGCTCGTGGGCAAATATTTACGCCTATTTTGGGAAATTTTCTTAGTCTTTTATCATTGAAACTTCTAGATTTAATTTGTAATCAATTATTATGTCAATTTCATCTTTAATTTCTTCATTTTCTTCATTGTTCATGGCTAGCTAAACCCATAGCTAGGGTTGTAGCTCAACCCTAATGTGGGTAATTAATGGGTTAGATTATTTAATACTTAGATGATTGTGGGTGTTAGGATTTGGGTTGATTGAATGTTTTTCATTTGGATTTTGTGGTTGCAAACACTAAATCTAGTTTTGTGGGTTTGGGCTCTTCTTGAGAAAGAGAGTCTAAAACTTCTCAATCAATCCCAACAAGGATTTGGGATGGACCCATGAGAATGGTAGTCCCAAGTAACGGGTAAAAACCTCGAGAGAGTAATTACCCAACTTGAGCCTAAAATTGCTCGGGCAAATTAGCCTACCCAATTGGTCTCGACAGAGTCAATTGGGCAAAATTGTTCTCTCTACCAAGAGGTGTGAGAATGAATGCATAGAGCAACGGTTATCCAAAAATCCCATCATATCATCTTTGTATTGAATTTCATTACCCGTTAGTTATCCACCTAGGTAAATGCTACTACCCTAGTCCTTTTACTACTTGCATTACACCTTTAAATCATCCTTAACATAATATCAAAGAAAATATAGTAGGGCAGGAACCCTATTAATATGAACCGTACAAATGCTTTTAACAATTGCCTTAATACAATAAAAATGATTGACCTTGGTTTTACGGGTTCGCGTTATACTTGGACAAATTTACGCCATCGTCCAAATCACCTTATCTTAGAAAGACTAGATATGTTCTTCGCTAATGAACAATGTCTTACTCTATTCTCTAACTCCAGTGTTAGTCATCTACCTCAAATACACTCCGACCACTGCCCTCTAGTTTTAAATCTAACTAAAGCAACCTCCAGACCTTCTTTCAACTTTAGACTTGAAACCATGTGGTTCAACCACCCTGACTTTTCCAACATTGTTCAAACTCATTGGGCTACTAATGATCATTACGATCAAGCATTAGAAAATTTTGTCACTCATACTAAGTACTGGAATAAACATTCGTTTGGCAATATTTTTTACAAAATACGTATTATTTTAGCTAGATTACAAGGTATTCAAAACATGAACCCTTCTCTTAAAAATAGCTTTCATTATAACCTTGAAAACCAACTCCTTACTAACCTTAACACCATTCTAAAACACGAGGAGGATTTTTGGAAACTAAAGTCACGTATACAATGGTTAAATCATGGAGACGCTAACACTAGATTCTTCCACATATCTACCACTCAATGACACAGAAGAAATCGTACCTTAGGTCTACATGACACTGTAGGAAATTGGACTTTTGATACCTATTCAATACATTCAATTATTCGAAACAACATTCAATCTACTTACACCACCCAACTAACCCTAAGTACTGACTTGCCTCCTATATTATCATGCAATTATCTCATTTCCACACAACAATCTTCACTGACCAAACCCCTCACTAAAATGGAAATTACCGCTGCTATCAACTCCTTCAAACCCTATAAATCTCCTGGCCCGGATGGTCTCCACCCTATCTTCTTCCCAAAATACTAGCAATCTACCAAACAAGCTGTTATCCGCACTTACTCCCAAGCTTTTCACACTGCTTCCATTCCTTCTATTCTTAACCACACTTACCTTACTCTTATACCAAAAATAAAACACCCTGCTCATATCCACCATATCGCCCTATAGGACTATGTAACACTATTTTTAAAGTAATTCTAAAGATCATAATCTCTAGGATGCGTCCTTTTTTTCCATCCCAAATTAATCCCATGAAATGTAGTTTTTTCCCCGGTCGTCGAGCAGTGGATAATGCTATCATTGTCCAAGAGGCCTTGCATTCTTTCCGCAAAACCAAAGGCATTTGCTAAAATGATGATTAAAATTGACTTGGAGCGCGCTTTTGATCGCCTTGAGTGGTCATTCATTAGATATTCCTTACGTCGTCTCAATTTCCACCACATTTTGTCCAACTCATCATGTCGTGCATTACTACCTCCTCCATTGGAATTCTTATTAACGATAAGCCTACTCTAGTTTTCCAACCTTCACGGTGTATTAGACAAGGAGATCCTCTTTCGCCCTACTTATTTATTATATGGAATCTCTATCACAACTTATAGAGGAGGCTGTACTCCAAAAACACTAGGTTCCTTTAAAGTTGGCACGATAGGGACCCCACATATCGCATCTCTTGTTCGCGGATAATATCGTTCTCTTTTTCCAAAGCAGACACTCAAACTACTCATACCATTCTTAATATTTTTAACGACATTGGCAATCAATCTGGCCAATGTATTAATTTCACAAAATCCAAAATACTCTTCTCACGTAATACGCACCCTGATACCATATCCTCCCTTACTACCATTCTCCATATTCGTGCGGCCTCCACCTTTGGAAAATATTTAGGTTTCCCCATGACAAACATGCACCCTAAATCTTCTGACTACCAATACATACTGGATCGAATGTACGTATTATCGAATGCAAGGTTGGAAAACAAAATTTCTTAACAAAGCAGGATGTACTACTCTTATTCGATAAGTTATTAATGCAATCCCAATGTATGCTATGCAAAACCATATCCTCCCACACAAACTCCAAACCAACATAGACAAAATTCAACGTAATTTTCTGTGGGGCTCCACGACCCATCATCATAAACTTCATTTACTCAATTAGAACACAGTCACTGCCCCCAAACAATACGGAGGATTGGGATTACAACAAGCTTACCCTAAAAATTTGGCCTTATTAACGAGCCTTCTTTGGAGGTTTGCCACAAATTCTTAACAACTTTGGACTCAAATACTCCAAGACAAATACTTCACCCCTCGTAACATACCCCTCATACTAGAAATTATATTACCAAACCCCATGACTCCCTTACTTGGAAAAGTCTTACCAGAGCACTTCCTCTCTGCCGGCGTGGTACCGCTTGGACAATAAAGGGTGGATCCAAAATCAACCTCTGGCATGATCAATGGATAACCCCACAATTCTCATTAAGACAACTTATACAAGGACCCCTTCTTGCCCATAAGGATTCACTCCCCCTTAGTCACATTTTCTCCCCCCCCCCCCCACTTTTTGTGACGACCCAAAGGGTCATCACCTATTTTTCTCATTTGTTCCGGACTTTAGAGGCCTTAAAAACCTCAATTTATATTGCCTCGATTTACGTGCATAGTTCGGGCATGTAGCCAAAAAAAATTTGTGTTAGAATATGTGAATTCTATGGAAAATTTGAAGAAATTTGATATTAATATTGATATAGTTGGCATTGGTCAATATTTTTGGTAAATGGACTCGGACCTGAGATCGGACGGTCCCAGAAGGTCCGTAGGAAAATATGGGAATTGGCCATACGTCCAGAGTCGAATTATGAGGCCTAGAGCCCAAGATATGATTTTTTCTGTTAAATTGTTTTTGCTAAAATTATTAAATGAAAATGGATTAAAACACCATGGTATCGGGCTCGTATTTTGGTTCCGACGCCCGGTACAAGTTTTAAATATTATTTAAGTACTTACTTCAAAGTTTAATGGCATTTGAACGTCGTTTGATGTGTTCTGAACCATGAGTTCCAAATTTGAATGTTTATGAAGTTTAAAAGAAGAAATCATGAATTTGAGGCTTGATTCTATGAAAATGATGTTATATTGGCGATTTGATCGCGCGAGCAAGTTCGTAGTATGTTTTTGAGGTTGTGTGCATGTTTGGTTTGGATCCCGAGGGCTCGGGCGAAGATTTGATAGGCCGTTAGAGCAGATTTTGAAAAATAACACAACTGGTATTTTTCCCCAGCTGGTATCTTCACAATTGCGAAGAATTACTCGCAATTGCGAAAGTTCCCAGAAACAGCCTAGGTTCGCAAAAGCGAACAATAATTTGCAAATGCTAAAAGGCCCTTGAATGGTCTTGGTTCGCAAATGCGAACAATAGATCACAAATGCGATGATGCGCAGAAACCCTTGGGTTCGCAAATGTGAACTATATATCGCAAATGCGAGGATGTCAGGGAAAGCATAGGTTCGCAAATGCGACACCCGCAGTCAGGACCTGCTATGTTCGCAATTGCGAACAAATGTTTGCAATTCCCATATCCGCAATTGTGAAATCTGATACTTAAACGAATTTTAAACCCTTTTTCACCATTTTTTCAAAACCCAACACACCACACACGATTTTTCAAGAGAAATATCACTCCAAATCACTTGTAAGTCTATTTTTACTTAACTCTTTCAATTCCTAACATCATTAAACATGTTTTCCATGAGAAATCAAAAGGTTTCATGGTTGAAATTGTTGTTTTTTGGTAGAACCTAGGTTTTTCATAAATTGGGGAATTGGACCTCGATTTGGGGTCCGATTTTGTAATAAATCATATAATTGAACTCGTGAGGGAATGGGTAACCGGATTTTGGTCTAAACCCCGAGTTTCGACAATGTGGGATCGGGGGAATTTTGGGAAATTTTGGGTTAAACTTCGAGAAAACCATTTTTATGCATCCAAACCAATTTACATAGTATTTAATAAAGTAATTGAACCAATTATGATTAGATTCGAGCAAGTTGAAGGTTGAAATTCGATGTAAATTGATAGTTGAAGGTTAATTGGACTTCACGGCTTGATGTAAGTGTTTGATCTATCCTACCTTGATGGAATAGGATTGAATGTGCTAATTTCTATGTGATCGAGTGCGGTGTATAGGCTGTGGTGACGAGCATCTATACACTGGCATCTAGCATGATCATGAGTCGTTTGTTGACATATATTGTGAGTTAATGTGGAATGTTTTTAAGTCATATTCTTGAACCCTTGCCGGGTTGTGAAGTTGATAATTGTTTCCCTTGATGGGACTTTACTGTGATGATTATTGTTTCCCTTGCCGGGACTTTACTGTGATGATTATTGTTTCCCTTGCCGGGACGGTTCATATTAATTGTTTCATTCTTTTGCCCTTAAATGTGATTGTTATTTGGGTGAGGAAAAGTGATAATGCGCGAAGGGTGATACCGTGCCATTTTTACTTATGTTCACACGAAGGATCATTCCATGCCTTGTTTTACTGATTATGCACGAAGGATCATTCCGTGCCATGTTTATGATTATGCACGAAGGAACATTCCGTGCCATTGTTATTTAAACCATGCACAAAGGATCATGCCGTGCCATGGATGTGAGGATGCGAGTAAAAGCACGAAGGGTGATGCCGTGCACTTTTATTTGCTTATTTGGTGAGGATGAGAGTAAAAGAATGAAGGGTGATGCCATGCACTTTTATGTGATTATTTGGTGAGGATGAGAGTAAAAGCACGAAGGGTGATGTCGTGCAACCACTTTAATTTTCTTGTTTTGGTGATAACTGTTTTTACTACACTCTGATTCTCTTTACTGATTTATTATGTGTTGCTGACTGTGTTCCCCCCAGCATGATACCTCCTTTGTTAGTTGTGTTATTCGATAATTATGTTATTTTGTGGTATATACATTATATAGAACTGCACAAGTTTATGTGAGTGTCTGGTCCTAGGCTTGTCACTACTTCGCCGGGATAGGCCAGGCACTTACCAGCACATGGGGTCGGATTGTGCTGATACTACACTTTTGTGCATTTTTGCACAGGTCTAGGTTTTGAGCAGGAGCAGCAGCAGTAGACTACTAGTGGGATTTCTGTACTTCCGAGACCAGGGTAGCTTCCAGGCATCCGCAGGCCCGGCATCTCCTCTATTTGTTTTTTTGTTGTTGTTGTGGTCTCATTGTTCCGAGATATACGGTTGTTAATTATTTTCTTTAAGACCATTATGTGTAGTTATTCCATAGTAGTTCGTGAGTTGGTGACTCCACATCTTGGGTAGAGGATTTATGACAATTGCTTTACATTATTATTATTCATCTCTTATTCGAAAGACTTCCACATTTAAAAATTGAGTAATTATTTCTTGCTATTAAATATGAGAACAAAAGTGTTGGTATGAACAGGAATATATTGAGTGAATTTGCTTGCCTAGCTACCACGAGTAGGTGCCATCACGATCCCGATGGTAGGGGAAATCTGGGTCGTGACAAGTTGGTATCAGAGCTCTATGTTACATAGGTCTCACCACTCACGAACAAGCTTAGTAGAGTTTGAGGGGTAGGTACGGAGACATCTGTACTTGTCCTCCAGAGTCTATTGAGTTAGGAAAAAAGTCTCTCATTTGTTCCTTCTTGTCGTGCGATTTGTTCCTCAAATACTGATTGAATTTCTACTATGTCCTTTCACAGATGGTGAGGACACGCGCTTCTTCATCCGCTGATCAGCAGCCTGAGCCCCAGGCAGCTCCCGCGAGGGGCATGGGCCGAGGCTGTGTTGGAGGTTGTGGTAGGGGCACAGCTCAGCCCCAGGGAGCGATTCCAGATGTGGAGCCTCATGTTGAGATTGGTGAGAAGGTTTCAGCCCAGCAGCTCCAGTGGGCCCAGATCAGGTCCTAGGGGAGGTCTTATTTACCCCGGATCTTCAGGTGGCTCTGCTCAGAATAGCAGGTTTTATGGACAGTGTCTCCGAGCAGGCTTATTACCAGTTGCACCAGCTGCTTCTCAGGCTGGAGGAGGGGTCCAGACTCCTGTCGCACGTACTCCGGAGCTAGTAGCTCCCCAGCCTCAGGCACCTGTGGTTAAGCCAGTTGTGGCCACTCAGTCAGGTACCACAGCTCAGGCCGGAGATGGAGCGGCCATGACTTCTAATTCTCTATGGAGACTTGATCGGTTCTCCAAGGTTTTTACCACAACTTTCAGCGGTGCCATATCAGAGGATCCCCAGGACTTCTTATTTAGTTGCCATGAGATTCTCAAGACTATAGGAATAATGGAATCCAATGGGGTTAATTTCTGCACATTCAGGCTTTCAGGATCCGCCAAGACTTGGTGGAGAGATATATGTTTGACTCGGCCAGCAGGGTCCCCGGCTTTAACATGGGACCAGTTTGCGGAGTTATTTCTGGAGAACTTTCTCCCTGTTACCCAGCGGGAGGCAGCTCGGAGGTAGTTTGAGCACCTCTAGCAGGATTCTATGACTGTTACCCAGTATGAGACGAGGTTTGTTGATTTGGCACGTCATACGGTTGTGATACTCCCCACAGATCGGGAGAGGGTCCGCAGGTTTATAGATGGGCTAAATCAGCCGATTAGACTTCAGATGGCTATGGGAGTTGGGAGTGACATATCTTTTTAGGAGGCAGCTAATGCAGCTCGTAGGGTTGAGATGGATCTTGCTCGGGGAGGTGGTTATCCTTCAGACAAGAGGCCCATTCTGGCAGATTTAGTGGTACTTCTTCTGGAGGCAGGGATTCTTATGATAGGGGCAAGTCTTCCACGCCTTTTCAGTCAGCACTCCAGGCTTTGCAGGGTGGTCCAGGAGATCGTGGGGTTCATGAGAAGTATTCAGATAAGCCTCAACCTCTTTACAGTGTTCGTGGGGGCCATTCAGGTCATCAGGGCCAGCAGTCCCAGCAACCAAAATGTTGTTACGGTTGTGGTGACCCAGGTCATCTTGTCAAGTTTGCCCTCGAGCAGTGGGCAACACTCAGCAGCTGGTTCCTCGCCCCATGATCCAGACCCCAGCTGACCCACAGCCTGCCTAGCCAGCCAGAGGCGGGGGTAGAGATCGTAGAGGTGGAGGTGGAGACCATCCCGCCAGAGGTAGAGGTCATCCAGTAGATGACCGTCCGAGAGACGTAGCTCAGAGGGGAGGTGCCGATCCCCGATTTTATGCTTTACCAGCTAGGGTAGAGGCAGAGGCATCAGATGCTGTGATTACAGGTACCATTCTGGTTTGTGATAGAGGTGCTTCAGTATTATTTGACCCTGGGTCTACATATTCATATGTGTCTTCCTACTTTGCACCATAACTGGCCATGCCTATGTGACGACCCAAAGAGTCATCACCTATTTTCCTCACTTGTTCCGTGCTCCCGAGGCCTTGAAAACCTCATTTTATGTGGCTTTGATTTACGTGCATAATACAGGCATGTAGCCGGAAAGATTTTGTGATAGAATATGTGAATTCTATGAAATATTTGAAGAAAAGTAATATTAATATTGATATAGTTGACTTCGGTCAACATTTTTGGTAAACGGACCCGGACCCGAGATCGGACGATCTTGAAAGGTCCGTAGGAAAATATGGTACTCGGGCTTGCGTCAGGAGTCGAATTCTGAGGCCTAGAGCCCAAGATATGAATTTTTCTGTTAAATTATTTTTGCTGAAATTATTAAATGAATATGGATTAAAAGACCATGATATCGGGCTCGTATGTTGGTTCTGATGCTCGGTACAAGTCTTAAATATTATATGAGTGCTTTCTGCAAAGTTTGACGATATTTGGATGTCGTTTGAAGTGTTTTGAACCTTGAGTTCCAAATTTGAAAGTTAATGAAGTTAAAGGAAGATAATCATGAACTTGAGGCTTGATTTGATGAAAACGATGTTATATTGGCGATTTGATCGCACGAGCAAGTTTGTAATATGTTTATGAAGTTGTGTGTATGTTTGGTTTGGAGCCCGTGGGCTCGGGTAAAGATTTGATAGGCAGTTGGAGCAAATTCTAAAAAATAACGCAGCTGGTATTTTCACCCAGCTGGTATCTTCGCAATTGCGAAGAATTTCTCACAATTGTGAGAAGACACAGATTAGCCTTGGTTCGCAAATGCGAACCAACCTTCGCAAATGCGAAGGTGGCAGGAAATCGCCTAAGCTCGCAAATGCGAGTAAAGCCTCGCAAATGCGAGGACCACAGTGTTTCAGCCATGTTCGCAAATGCGATGCTGGCAGGCCTGGGCTAGAGTTTGCAAATGCGAATGATTTCTCACAAATGCGAGGGAAACAGTCCCAAAACTGGCTATGTTCGCAATTCCCATAACCACAGCTGTGCAATCTGATATTTAAACGAATTTTTCACCTCTTTTCTTCATTCTTTCAAAACCCAACACACCACACACGATTATCCAAGAGCAAAATCACTCCAAAACACTTGTAAGTCACTTTTTACTTAATTCTTTCAATTCCTAACATCATTAAACATGTTTTCAAGAGAAATTAAAGGTTTTCATGGTAGAAATTCTTGTTTTTGGGTAGAACCTAGGTTTTTCATGAATTGGAGAATTTGGACCTCGATTTGAGGTTCAATTTTGAAACAAATTATATATTTAAACTCGTGAGAGAATGGGTAACCGGATTTTGGTCCGAACCCCGAGTTCTGACCACATGCGACTAGGGGCATTTTGGGAAATTTTGGGGTAAACTTTGAGAAAACCACTTTTAAGCATCCAAACTAAGTTATATAGTATTTATTAATGTAATTTAATCAATTGTGATTAGATTCGAGTAAGTAGAAAGCTGAAATTCGAGGTAAAGCTATAGTTGAAGGATAAATTGAACTTCAGGGCTAGAGGTAAGTGTTTGATCTATCCTAGCTTGAGGGAATAGGGTTTATGTGCTAATTGCTCTGTGATCGAGTGTGGTGTATGGGTTGTGGTGACGAGCATCCATACACTGGTGTCTAGCATGACCATAAGTCGTTTGTCGATATCTATTGTGGGATGTTTTTAAGATTAAATCTTGCACCCTTGCCGGGTTATGAAATTGATTATTGTTTTCCCTTGCCGGGACTTTATTGTGAAGTTGATTATTATTTCCCTTGCCGGGACTTTACTGTGATGATAATTGTGTCCCTTGCCGGGACGGTTCATGTTAATTATTTCATTCTTTTGCCCTTAAATGTGATTGTTATTTGGGCGAGGAAGAGTGATAATGCACGAAGGGTGATGCCGTGCCTTGTTTATTGATTATGCACGAAGGATCATGCCGTGCCTTGTTTATTGATTATGCACAAAGGGCAATGCCGTGCCTTATTTTATTGATTATGCACGAAGGATCATGACGTGCCTTATTTTATTGATTATGCACGAAGGGTAATGACGTGCCTTATTTTATTGATTATGCACGAAGGATCATGTCGTGCCGTTGTTATTTATACCATGCACGAAGGATCATGTCGTGCCATGGATGTGAGGGTGAGATTAAAAGCATGAAGGGTGATGCCGTACACTTTTATTTGCTTATTTGATGAGGATGAGAGTAAAAGCACGAAGGGTAATGACGTGCACTTTTATGTGATTATTTGGTGAGGATGAGAGTAAAAGCACGAAGGGTGATGCCGTGCAACCACTTTAATTTTTTTGTTTTGGTGATAACTATTTTTACTACACTCTGATTCTCTTTACTGATTTATTATGTGTTACTGATTGTGTTCCCCCAGCATGATACATCCTTTGTTAGTTGTGTTATTCGATAATTCTGTTATTTTGTGGTATATACATTATATAGAATAACATAGGTTTATGTGAGTGTCTGGTCCTTGGCTTGTCATTACTTCGCCGGGATATGCCAGGCACTTACAGCACATGTGGTCGGATTGTGCTGATACTACACTTCTATGCGTTTTTGCACAGATCTAGGTTTTGAGCAGGAGCATGAGTAGCAACAGTAGAGTACTAGTGAGATTTCTGTACTTCCGAGACCGAGGTAGCTTGCAGGCGTCTGTAGGCCCGGTGTCTCCTCTATTTATTTTTTTGTTGTTGCTCTGGTCTCATTGTTCCGAGACAGACAATTGTTAACTATTTTCTTTGAGACCATTATGTGAAGTTATTCCTTAGTAGTTCGTGAGTTCGTGACTCCACATCTTGGGTAGAGGATTTATGTCAGTTGCTTTACATTATTATTATTCATCTCTTATTCGAAAGACTTCTGCAGTTAAAAATTGAGTAATTATTTCTTGCTATTAAATATGAGAACAAAAGTGTTGGTATGAACATGAATATGTTGAGTGAATTGGCTTGCCTAGCTACCACGAGTAGGCGCCATCACGATCCCGATGGTGGGAGAAATCCGGGTCGTGATACTTTTTCATCTTTCCTCACTCTCCTTCCACCTCCCCCACCACATTCAATCACTCATCACCAACACTATCCCTAACACTCGTGTCACAGCGGAAGATACACCACATTGGCATCCCACCTCCCATGGACATTTCAACACCTCATCATCATACAAACTTCTAACATATGCACAACCTCACTTTCCACAACTCTTTGCCCATTCTTGGGTATGACACTTCCCTACTCTTAATAAACTCAAACATTTCCTTTGGCTACTACTCCACCAAGCATTACCCATAAAAATTTTTCTATCCGCTCGCAAAATTACACAACACACTTATTGTCCCTTTTGTTTCCATGATACTGAAGACCTACTACACATCTTCACGGCATGCCCCCCTGCCCTACATATATGGCAACATTATGTAATACTCATCCCAATGCACAACCATATCCGATGGGTAAAAATACGTGCACTTCCAATACTTCCATTAACATCGCATCACAACACCACGTACCTCTATTACCTCTCTCTACCCTTGCCCCATTTATATTATGGCACCTTTGTCTCAACCGTAATCACAACCTATTCCACCATGACACAAGACTTTTAAATCCTACACTTATCCCATCCAAACTGCTGAATATACCTATCTCTCAACTAATACTAACCACTCATCATCTCGGATCACCACCTGGGTAAAATGGATGTTACCTCCATCACCAAAGTATAAAGTCAACATCGATGGATCCTATGATCCACACACTCACCATGGAGGGATTGGAGGGGTGATTCGGAACCATGAAGGTCAATGGATGCTTGGCTACTCTAAACTATTGTATCACACTACAGTCCTTCAAGTAGAACTCACTGCCCTCCCTCAAGGCCTTCAACTTGCTCTTGCTCATCACTTCCTCCCACTCACAGTGGAATCCGACTCCCAAGTTCTTATCTCTCCGCTCCCACATGATAACCAGAAGTACTAACATCTTTTTTCTGATCGCAGGTTGATGATGCATGACCTATCTGTGCGCCAGCTCGACCATATCCACATGGAGGGTAAAACTGTTGCAGATGCTCTTGCGCATTTTGGGAAGAACTTATGTTTACATATGCATACTGATGTACTCCTTTTGGATACCCTCCCCCACCCCCCCACCCCTCCCCCCCACATTTTGTATTACGCTACTCATTTTTGGACTCCATGGGCAATGGAACTATACATTCCTTCCGTTCTATGTTGTAATATTTTAAATATATAAAAAGCTTGTTCACGGCAAAAAAAAAAAAAAAGGAAGAGTAGTATAGGCTCCCTCTTCAATTTTTGCATATTGACTCTTTAATCGTGGAGGTTTAGGTCCATGTCCCCTTCCTTTTTGTAATTTTTATTTCTTGTGAATAGATATGGTAGGGGTCGAGCCTAACCCAACAGCAATGGCGCAATGCCTCGGTGGTGGTTTTAAAATTTTAAAGAAAAAACCATATATGTCATGTTTGGTTTTTGCTTATTAGATGCCTTCTCCTATAAAAGCTACATGCAAAATAAAAAATTAACTTATGAATGCATTTCACCTGTTACAAGAGTTTGCTTGCGATAATTAGATTGATAATTCAGAACTAAGCAACCAATGATACAATCAACCCCATTCGAAATTATTTTGTGAATATAAGG
This sequence comes from Nicotiana noctiflora, assembly GCA_032618575.1. Lineage (NCBI taxonomy): Eukaryota > Viridiplantae > Streptophyta > Magnoliopsida > Solanales > Solanaceae > Nicotiana > Nicotiana noctiflora. The sequence continues at coordinate 37,883 of JASVEL010001550.1, read as the reverse complement.
AGTTCTTTTTCAAGGAATTGGGTCATGTTTTTCTTTGTTAAATGTTCTAATTCTTCTGTATAATATGAAACTGTGAAGTACGTACAATATGAGTAAACAAGAAGAAGGAACTGTCCTCTCACGTTCTTTGAAAATAAACAAATAGCACAGTGAATCATGTGGTTTAACAAATATTCAAAATCCAAGCTGCAAATTAATTAGTACTTATAGTTTAGGACATAATTTGACCAGATACGCGTGTTTACTATAGAATATAAACGAAATTGAATGAGTTATTTTATTGGACACATCCAACAATATAATATCCGTGAATTTGTATCAGTTGTTCAATGATAAAGAGAATATTTGCGCTTGATCTTTTAGATCTCATATACTGGCCATGAGCCACGATTTATCCATACCATGTAATATTTGAAAGATTAATTAAGAGCACTCTCTACGTGACTTGATATATTATAAAGATTTCTTGTCCGTGATAAAAATTTCTTTTTTTGGTAACAAACAAAAATATTATTATATTATGCGCCCTTACAAAATGTGAGTGTGTCACGATCCGGATTTTCCCCCAACATCGGGATCGTGATGGCGCCTACTCATGGTAGCTAGGCAAGCCACTGTATTCATACTATCCTATTTTTAACACAATTTTAATTAAATAAATGCGGAATACTTTATCGAAATGGAAATAACAAATCACAAGGTGCGAATCATACTGAAAGCCTCTACCCAAGACGTGGAGTCACCAACTCATGAACTACTACGGAATACTACACATAAAAGTCTGAAGGAAATATAACATAATTCTGTTTGTCTCGGAACAAAGAGACTACAACTAATAACATAAATAAAGAGAGAGACGCCGGGCCTGCGGACGTCTGCAAGCTACCTCGGTCTCAAATGTGATCAACTCCCACGCAATCAATTTACTGCTGCTGCTGCTGCTCCTGATCGTAACCTGGACCTGTGCAAAAACGCACAGAAGTGTAATATCAGCACAACCGACCCCATGTGCTGGTAAGTGTCTGGCCTATCCCGGCGAAGTAGTGACAAGCCTAGGACCAGACACTCACATAAACCTGTGCAATTCAATATATATATGTGTACCATAAAATAACAAGAAATAATCAAGTATTAACACCATAAGGAATACCTTAAAGAATTCAACAATTTATCACAGTTAATAATTTCACAAGGAAAAACAAAGTATAATGTAAACACAAGTAATATCACTTCAATAAATAGCAAGCAGTTGCACGGCATCACCCTTCGTGCTTTTACTCTCATCCTCACATCCATAGTACGGTATGATCCTTCGTACATGGTTCAATAACAGGGCACGACATGATCCTTCGTGCATAATCAATAATAGGGCACGGCATGATCCTTCGTGCATAATCAATAATAAACATGGCACGGCATTAACCTTCGTGCATAATCAATAATAGGGCACGACATGATCCTTCGTGCATAATCAATAAATAAACATGGCACGGCATTAACCTTCGTGCATAATCAATAAATAAATATGGCACGGCATTAACCTTCGTGCATAAATAATTAAACATGGCACGGCATCACCCTTCGTGCATTATCACTCTTCCTTACCCAAATAACAATCACAGTTAAGGGCAAAGAAAGAAACAGTAATTCATAAACCGTCCCATCAAGGGAAATCAATAATTATCTTTATAACAAGTCCCAACAAGGGAGAACAATAACAATTCATCTGTAATATATCTCAAAATAATCATTTTCCAACGACTCACGGTCATACTAGACGCCAGTGTATGGATGCTCGTCACCACAGCCCATACACCGCACTCGATCACATAACACATAACACATAACACATAATCCTATTCCCTCAAGCTAGGATAGAACAAACACTTACATCGAATGCTTATGAACAATTCAATCCGTGGAAATGTCTTTTCTTTCAATTTGGCTCCAATCCAACCGTATCTATACACAATTGATTTAATATCATCAATTCTACTCCACAAACTAATTCTTAATGCCAAATACAACTTTTACAACATTCTGCCATGAATAGTGAATTTCAACCCCGGCCCACATGGTCGGAATTCGGGGTTAGGACCAAAATCCGGTTACCCATCCCCCACGAGTTCATGTATATGATTTGTTCCAAAATCGGACCTCAATTCGAGGTCCAATTCCCCAATTTATGAAAAACCCTATTTTCTAACAAAAACAAGAATTCTACCATGAAAATCATTGATTTCTTATAAAAAACATGTTTAATGATGTTAGGAATTGAAAGAATTAAGTAAAAAGTGACTTACAATCGTTTTGATGAAGAAGAAATCCTTGAAGAATCGCAAATGGGTGTTTTGTTTTTGTAAAATGTGAAGAAATGACTGAAATTCGCATTTTTCAGGTCTCTGTGATCGCATTTGCGAACATGGGTTCGCAATTGCGAACCCCGACCAATTTCTGGAGTTTGAAAAATAAGCTAAGGCTGGGAAGTTCGCATTTGCGAACTAATGTTCGCATTTGCGAACACATGCTGTATAAGGCAGTGTTCGCATTTGCGAACAATGGTTCGCATTTGCGAACCAAGGCAGTCACGGGGATGTTCGCATTTGCGAACAATGGTTCGCATTTGCGAACCAAGGCAGCACTGGGGACCTTCGCAAATGCGAACAATTGTTCGCATTTGCGAACAAGGCTGGGCCAAAGGGGGCTTCGCATTTGCGATGATTGTTCGCATTTGCGAGCCTGTCCCCTTCGCAATTGCGAGATATACTTCGCAATTGCGAAGCCAACAGTTGGGTGAAAAAAACCAGCAGTTCAAAAATTCAGAATTTCATCCAACGGCCTATCAAATCTTTACCCGAGCCCCCCGGGCTCCAAACCAAACATGTACACAACCTCAAAAACACATTATGGACTTGTTCGTGCGATCATATCGCCAATATCACTTCGTTTTAATCAAATCAAGCCTCAAATGCATGATTTTCATACCTTTAGTTTTCAAAACTTTCAAACTTGGGACTCAAGGTCCAATACATCTCAAACGACATCCAAATATCACCAAACTTTACAGAAATCACATATATAATATTTAAAACTTGTACCGGGCGTCGGAACCAAAATACGAGCCCGATACCAAGGTCAATTAATTTATTTCCTTTAATAATTGCATCAAAAACAATTTCACATAAAAATTCATAACTTGGGCTCTAGGCCTCGAATTCGACTCCGGACGCATGTCCAAGTCCCATATTTTTCTACGGACCTCTCGGGACCATCCAATCTCGGGTCCGGATCCGTTTACCAAAAATGTTGACCGAAGTCAACCATATCAATATTAATATCATTTTTATCCAAATTTCTCATAGAATTCATATTTTCTATCACAAAATCTTTCCGGCTACATGCTCGGATCGTGCACGTAAATCGAGGCAACATAGAATGAGATTTTCAAGGCCTCAGAAGCTCGAAATGATTAATTAAATAAGTGATGACCCTTTGGGTCGTCACAGAGTGGTTCTATTATAAGCATATATCCGAAGCCATACATATAGTTGCAATTAATAATAGTATTTCTGACAAAACTAATTCCTAATTTATCTATTTTTATGACTGATAATGCAAACAACGGAAGATTTGCTAAATGGCCAAAACTATTAGACTTGCATTGTTGATCCCTTCCTCAATTACAGCCAGTACATCTGCTACTGAATTTTGTTTCCTGAATAGCGTTGCGCTCTTGCTCGAGCAAAGGTAGGTGGTTCAAAATTGAACTATAACCGTTAATCTAATCGCAAAATTATTTTATTAATTTATTGGTATCAGAATATCAGGTTAATGGTCGGTGAGCGAATTAAACTTTATAACTTAAAGGCTTGAAAGCGGATTACTATTGGATAAACGTTAATCTGTTAAATTCTTTTACATTTGCACTTTTACCTCTTTCTTCCTCTTCATAATCATCATCATTTTCTTCTCGCATCTGTCTATCGCTCTTGACTTTTTCTATTTCTTTTAATTTTCTTCATTCTCTCTTTCTTTAAGTGTACAAATTATAAATATCTTACTTCTGCTTCCATTTTATTTAGGATCTACGATGAAGCTTATTTTACTTTTTAGATATAACTGAGAACTTAGAGTATTTTGTACCAAAGTTCACTCCTAGAAAACTCTTTAATTTTGTCCACGAAAATTGACCTCTATCGGTTAGAATTTGAGAAAATGTAACGATTTTCGATCGCTTTTAATTCGTCGAAAAAATAATGATCGGTAAAGCGTTGTGACCGAAATCGATCGCAATTTTCCGATCAAAAGCGGTCGATTATTTCAACGCATTGACTAAAAACAAAGATAAATATACCGACTAAAATTAGTCGGTATTCATTAATTTTTTTTTTCAAATAGCGATCCACATCAATTGAAATTTTTAAATATATAATAATTTTATAATTATTTGTAAATTGTAACAAATATATAATAATTATTTATATATTGTAATAAACCGACCGTAATTGGTCAGTATACTAAAAAATATTAAAAGACATTTTCGACCGTCTTCGGTCAGAAATTTCAAGATTTTGCATATTTCATTTGAAATTTCTGACCGAACTCGGTCGGAAATTTTGAATTTCTGGAAAAAAAATGAGATTTTCGTCCGATTTTAGTCGGGTTTCTGGGTAAAAATTGGACAGAATATGCCTTCTTTTAAGTTGCACCACCTATCAATTACAATCAATACTCATCCTATAATGGCAGTATTACGTTGCTGCCATTCACCCGTAATTAACCAACAATAACAACAATAACAATAATTAACCAACAACAACGCTAATAACAACCATAACCACAACCACAACAACAACTCAAATAACAATAACAATGCCAACCGTAACAACAACTATATAAATGTTCAAGAACAAAATAATATCAATAATACAATTATTATTCAAAACTATTCCCAACTAAATATTCAAAAGTTCAAGACTTTTGTTAAGCAATGCACACTATTCAATGAGTGTTTTATATTGCATCATATTCATCTTCACTACTAGAACCTTCATCGCCGGCATGGTTCAAAGGATCACAATGAAAAGGATTAACATTTGGGGAAGGCTCACGAGACCGGGGAATGAGGAAAGCACTACTATCAAGAAGAATGGATAACTGACCTTGAAGGAGATTAAATTGTAGGTCCCTCTTTTCTAGTCGAACTTGAAGGATACCAAATTGTTCATCTCTCTTTTGTTCTCTAGCCTTTGCCTCTTCAAGCTTTGTTGTCAGCTTTGCGATCTTATTTTCCATAGACAATATAGTCGGCCTGTCAATTGCCCCGCCTTGTACAAAAGTCCATATACCTTGCAATTCATCCCTGTAGCGCTGAAATGATCTCTCTGGAAAGCCGTATGCTATCCCCTTATTAGGACCAACAACAACATCCAACCATATTCTTTGCGCCTCTTCTGAAAGGGGTGGTCGCTCGTCTTGCTCATTCGGTGGCAAGCTCTGAGTGTACTCCTTCACATTAATCTTGTAGAGATACTTTATTTATAAGATAAAAAATTATTAACTTCAAGTTATAGTAGTTATGAAACTTACATATGCAGTCTTCGCTCGGTCCTCGATCCATCTAGTTGGATATTTCAGTCTCTTCTTCTTCCGGATGTGAGTGTCCATGAAGAAATCATTATGAGTCACCTTCCTCTTATATTTTTTTTCTACGAATATAATAAAACGTGTTTACTAAATTAAAATATATAAATATAGTTCGATAAAAATAAATGTAAATATCTTAAGGAATTATCATTCGTCTCCTCGTAGTCCCTATGCTCCTTATGCCCACACAGTGCAATGAGCCATCCTTGTTTAGATGTTTGGGCCTTATTTCCTTGTTTATTCCGCTTCTCGAATTTCTCGGTGGCCTACTTTCTTTGCAGATCCTCCCATAAATGCGGTGGAACCCATGAAGTCTTCTTGCTCTTCTTTCAAGCAAAGCATAAGGAATCATACAGTCTCTTACGGTATTTGAACACAAAATTTGCACAAATTTCACTTTTATACCGGTCCTCCCAGGCACACTTAGTCTGCAAATAAAGTACGTAACATTAGACGAAAATAATGTTATTGTAATACTTAAATAGATAAGAATGTTATTAAAATCTTAAATTGGTCGAAAATTTATTGCACGAGCTTCGGTGAAAAGTCACTCCAAGTCGCATAGGGTGAATCATACAATCGGCTAAGAGCTTCAGTGATTATCTTTTTAGTCCGATGATTAGGTATGAACCTAAAACATACCAATTGCATTTTATAAACAAGAGTGGCTATTGTAATTCATCAAAAATAAAGAAGTAATAAATAAATCTTACCCATTGTCCTTAGGCTCGATGATCATCTTATGATAACGATCATACTGCACTTCCTATAGATCATCATCCTCTGATGAATCTGAAGCATGCACAATAGGGGAGACACTTGGCTCAGAGCTACTATCCTGAAGGTGAAGTTTAGAAATTCTAGGAGACGAACTCTGTGGAGAGGGAAAAGGGATCGTTGATGAAGATGGTTGCGATCCACACTCTTGCATCGATCTAGACCCATGTTGTGATCCCAACCACTGCTCCGATCTGTTTGGCTAAAATCTAGATGGATGTGATCCAGCTGGTGATGAAACAAATAGAGAAGATGACAGGCATACCATATGGCCCTGTGACAGCTAACTCGATGGATCCATGTAACTACATTCAAGATCATACAGAGGAAGTAGCGTATATCTTTATGGAGTAGAATGGTAAGAATACTGCTGGGAAGACGAATGGTAGGTAGTCTAATAAGTAGATGGATGTGGTGGAATAGATGTGTGCCTAAAAGATTATTGACGGCCATCAGCAGCGGAGAAGGATGCAAGTGTGGAGTGGAAGAAAGCGATGGTGTAGCATCATCATCATGATAAATAGGCATCTTATCCTTCCTAGACCTACCTCAACTCCTACTAGTCATCTGCATATCAAAATGTTAGAATTGAGAATAAAAATCTATATAATTTGAGAGCGCTTGAAAAAAACTAACATACTAGTCATCTTCGAAGTATCCTTCCTCGTCTGAATATTCTTCCTCTTCATTTATTTCATTTTTATTAGGTGATTCTTTATCATATTTTTTATGATTGTTATTTCATCCATATCAACTTCTTCTAATATGCATTTCTCCAAGTTATTTTCTAACTGCTCATGACCATTTTGTTAACACTTGAGGTATCTTTTTGTTAAGAAACATCTTCAACATTCTCAACTTCAACCCTACCAACATGCTTAGTTTTGATTACAACCAACCTATCAGTCTAATCCCTTCGTAATGGATACAGAGCATAATACACGTGACTAAATTTCCTACAATTATAAAAGGATCATATCAATCATACTCCCTCTTTTTATTAACGTCAATTATGTTGCACTGCGAGTGTACGTTTGTACCTCATCTAGGTGGTGGGTCAAACCACTTGCATCGGAAAAGTGTGATCCTTATTTGGCCAACCTAAATATGACAATTCTAGAGTCTCTTTGATCACACCATAATAATCATTTTTCCCATCCTGGTTGCCTTCGCCACCTTTGAGACACACCCCACTATAGTTGCTTTTTTTATACTTGGAGCTTTCATCATTGTGAGATTTATAACCATGCACACAATACTTAGACATAATTGTATTCATAGGTGCATGTCTCAAAGATATATCTTTTAAAAATTAATTAACACCGTTGTTTGGATTATTGACCTTCATGTAGTGTTAAATAATCACAAGTGAGCAATTATATTAACAAGTGACCAAGTACATATATTCACATGTGAGAAAGTGTGTGAGATGCACTTACACACATTTAAACCAAGACTCAAATGTAGAATATACAACATCATGGCCAAATTGACTCACGAAGTCACAGAGCGACACATTGAAAATTATTTGTTAGTTGCATCAACCAAATTAAATAGTAGTCCATGTAAATTAATCTTACTTAAACACTTACTTAAGAAAGGAATGAGCTTCTGGACAATTTAGCAACACGTGATTTGAAGCTGATTTGTACTTCATACTACTTAGGTCCTTTTTTGTTCGATCTTTAGAACCTCGTCCTGGTTGATTGAATATGGACATTGGTGGATATAATGGATCAGTCTCAATTACAATATTGTGTCGATTGGGATTATTTCTTGCACATGGTACATGACTGCCGAAGTAGTAAGAACCAAAATGGGCAGTTTTCTTCGCAAGATAGGCTTCGCATATGGATCCTCCAATCCTATTCTTTTGTTTAACAAATTATTTACACTTGCCAACAGTCCTGCACATGTTCATATTAGATGATAACGTTAAAGAAAATTACAAGAATACATAAAGGTTTGATCATTACATCTCGAATGGATACATCCACCTACATTGAGCTGGCCCTCCCAGTCGCGCCTCGTGTACAAAGTGAATTTGAAGGTGTTCCATCAAACAAAGAAACCAGATGGAAAAATCCTTTCCAGATTATTATCGATTACATGAATTTTCTTGTCACGACCCTAAAATCGACCCGGTCATGATGGCGCCTATCATGGTACTAGGAAAGCTGACACACTACCAAAACAAAATAATATTTTCAATAGTTAAGTAAATTCTAAGCTACTTAGTATAAAACCTTCATAAGGAATTCAAATCAAAACAAAAATGCGGCCCGACATCGGGGTGCCACTTGTCATGAACATCTACTATAATGTATCTGATAATATCAAGGCCAACATAGTCTGGAAAGTAACTAAATACATCTAAAGGAAGATAAGAGGGAGAAGAGAAGGGTTGCGAACGCCGGAAGCTACCTTGCTATCTCTAATAAACTTGTCACTAATTAATCAACTTCCGCTACAGGGTTCAGAAATACCTCAATCTGTACACAAGGTGTAGGGAGTAATGTGAGCACACCAACTCAGTAAGTAATAAGAGTAAATAGATACTTAGTGGTAAGACAACACATAATCCACATCACAACACCATAGTAAACACAATGTGTTTCCAAAATAGTATATATAAATCAAACCATTTCGTTAAATATTTGCCCGAACTACAAAAAAAATAGGGTTCGGTGAAGCTCTACAAAAAAAATAGGGTTCGGTGTAGCTATCCTTCTCTGATTTCAAATCCTCAATCTAGTTGGTTTAGGTGAAGCTCTATAAAGATTATCATGCTCGACGGCAGCACTCTAATTCTGACGTCGACGGCGAATTCGTCGGATATTAGGGTTATTCTTGAACAAAGACGACGACGATGTTTGTGGCTGAGCAACATGAATTTTCTGTTAATATATTTCAATGTATATATCATGCTGTTTTTTCGTGTATTTCAATGTATACATTATTTTTTTTTAATTGTATTTCAATGTATCCTGCCATATCCTATGTATTTCATTGTATTCAGTGTCTCACTATATGCCATGAATGTATTCACATATTTTTTTAATTAACATAATTATATATTCAGATGCATTATATAATTTATCTGAAGATTGCTATATTTAATTTTGGGGTATTTTTCGGTTGAGATTTTTTTTTTTTATAATTGGAAATACAAAATTTATGTGTTATAATTGAGTTTGTTGAGTTATGTTAATTGATTCACTTTCTGTATAAAAATAGTGTAATCTCATATTTCACGCCGTGAATACAGTCGAATACAATAATCTGTCCAGTAGTAATCTCATGTTTACGCCATGAATGCAGTCGAACACAAAAATCTATCTAGTTGTAATCCTTTACTTCACGTCTAGAAATATTACTGTATTCATAAATACAGTAGCTTAACAAATAGAGAAGAAAATAGAAAAAAAGAGATGTCTGGTCTTGACAAATCTGCCCGAACTACACTGGTTTAATTCTCACAGAAAGTGAGATACATAGACAACCCTCATTGTATCGGACCACCCTTTTGCAATACCACAATTTTAAGCAACCAAATGATACAATCAACCCCATTCGAAATTATTTTGTGAATATAAGGAGTTCTTTTTCAAGGAATTGGGTCATGTTCTACTTTGTTAAATCTTTTAATTCTCCAATATAATATGAAACTGTGAAGTACGTACAATATGAGTAAACAAGAAGAAGGAACTGTCCTCTCACTTTCGTTGAAAATAAACAAATAGCACTGTGAATCATGTGGTTTAACAAATATTCAAAATCCAAGCTGCAAATTAATTAGTACTTAGTAGTTTAGGACATAATTTGACCAAATACGTGTTTACTGTAGAATATAAATAAGCACCGAAATACCTCCGTTCTTGTGAATTGTTATTATGGAATGAGAAATTGAATGAGTTATTTTATTGGACACATCCAATAATATAATATCTGTGAATTTGTATCAGTTGTTCAATGATAAAGAGAATATTTGCGGTTGATCTTTTGGATCTCATATACTGGCCATGAGCCACGATTTATCCATACCATATATAGTAATATTTGAAAGATTAATTAAGAGCTCTCTCTACGTGACTTGATATATTACAAAGATTTCTTGTCCGTGATAAAGTTTTCTTTTTTTGGTAACAAACGAAAATATTATTATATTATGCGTCCTTACAAAATGTGAGTGCTTCTATTATAAGCATATATCCGAAGCCATACATATAGTTGCAATAATAGTATTTCTGACAAAACTAGTTCCTAAAAAAAAAAGGCCGATCCAGTTCAATACCCATTTTGTGGGTGTCTGGGGAAGGGAATACTCTAGGCAACCTTCCCCTTGCTTTGCAGAAAGGCTGATTCGAACCCACGACCTGACACACCACGGCAAACAAGCTTACCGCTGAGCCAAGCCGGCCCTTTACAAAACTAGTTCCTAATTTATCTATTTTTGTGACTGATAATGCAAACAACGGATGATTTTCTAAATGGCCAAAACTATTAGCCTTGCATTGTTGATCCCTTCCTCAATTATAGCCAGTACATCTGCTACTGAATTTATTTCCTGAATAGCATTGCGCTCTTGCTCGAGCAAATGTAGGTTGTTCAAAATTGAACTATAACTGTTAATCTAATCGTAATCTTATTTTATTGATTTATTGGTATCAGATTATTAGGTTAATGATTGGTGAGCGAATTGAACTTTATAACTTAAAGGCTTGAAAGCGGATTACTTAATATACTTATCAGATAAACGTTAATCTGTTAAATTCGTTTATATTTGCACTTTTACCTCTTTCTTCCTCTTCATGACCATCGTCATTTTCTTCTCGCATCTGTCTATCGCTCTTGACTTTTTCTATTTCTTTTAATTTTCTTCATTCTCTCTTTCTTTAAGTTAACAAATTCTAAATATTTTACTTCTGCTTCCATTTTATTTAGGATCTACTATGAAGCTTATTGTACTTTTTGGATATAACTGAGAACTTAGAGTATTTTGTACCAAAGTTCACTCCTAGAAAACTCCTTAATTTTGTCCACGAAAATTGACCTCTATCGGTTAGAATTTGAGAAAATGTAACGATTTTCGATCGCTTTTAATTCGTCGAAAAAATAATGATCGGTAAAGTGTTGTGACCGAAATCGATTGCAATTTTTTCTGATCAAAAGCGGTCGATTATTTCAACGCATTGTCTGAAAACAAAGAAATATACCGACCAAAATCAGTCGGTATTCATTAATTTTTTTTTTCAAATAGCGATCGACATCAATTGAAAATTTCAATATATAATAATTTTATAATTATTTTTAAATTGTAACAAATATATAATAATTATTTATATATTGTAATAAATCGACCGTAATTGGTCGGTATACTAAAAAAATATTAAAAGACATTTTCGACCGTCTTCGGTCAGAAGTTTCAAGATTCTGCATATTTCATTTGAAATTTCTGACCGAACTCGGTCGGAAATTTTGAATTTCTGGAAAAAAATGAGATTTTCGTCCGATTTTAGTCGGGTTTCTGGGTAAAAATTGGACAGAATATGCCTTCTTTTAAGTTGCACCACGTATCAATTACAATCAATACTCATCCTATAATGGCAGTATTACGTTGCTGCCATTCACCCGTAATTAACCAACAACAACAACAATAACAATAATTAACCAACAACAATGCTAATAACAACCACAACCACAACCCCAACAACAACGCAAATAACAATAACAATGCCAACCATAACAACAACTATATAAATGTTCAAAAACAAAATAATATCAATAATACAATTATTATTCAAAACTATTCCCAACTAAATATTCAAAGTTCAAGACTTTTGTTAAGCAATGCACACTATTCAATTAGTATTTTATATTGCATCATATTCATCTTTACTACTAGAACCTTCATCGTCGGCATGGTTCAAAGGATCACAATGAAAATGATTAGCATTTGGAGAAGGCTCACGAGACCGGGGGATGAGGAAAGTACTACTAGCAAGAAGATTGGATAACTGACCTTGAAAGAGATTAAATTGTAGGTCCCTCTTTTCTAGCTGAACTTGAAGGATACCAAATTGTTCATCTCTCTTTTGTTCTCTAGCCTTTTCCTTTTCAAGCTTTGCTGTCAGTTTTGCGATCTTATTTTCCATAGACAATATAGTCGACCTATCAATTGCCTCGGCTTGCACGAAAGTCCATGTACCTTGCAATTCATCCATGTAGCACTGAAATGATCTCTTTGGAAAGCCGTATGCTATCCCCTTATTAGGACCAACAACAACATCCAACCATATTCTTTGCGCTTCTTCTGAAAGGGGTGATCGCTCGTCTTGCTCATTCGGTGGCAAGCTCTGAGTGTACTTCTTTACATTAATCTTGTAGAGATACTTTATTTATAAGATAAAAAATTATTAACGTATAAATATTAACTTTAAGTTATAGTAGTTATGAAACTTACATATGGAGTCTTCGCTTGGTCCTCAATCCATCTAGTTGGATATTTCAGTCCCTTCTTCTTCCGGATGTGAGTGTCCATGAAAAAATCATTATGAGTCATCTTCCTCTCATATTTTTTTCTTCGAATATAATAAATCGTTTTTACTAAATTAATATATATAAATATAGTTCGATAAAAATAGATAAAAATATTTTAAGGAATTATTAGTAGTCTCCTCGTAGTCCCCATGTTCCTTATGCCCACACAGTGCAATGAGCCATCATTGTTAGATGTTTGGGCCTTATTTCCTTGTTCATTCCTCTTCTCGAATTTCTCGGTGGTCTACTTTCTCAGCAGATCCTCCCATAAATGTGGTGGAACCCATGAAGGCTTCTTGCTCTTCTTTCGAGCAAAGCATAAGGAATCATATAGTCTCTTACGGTATTTGAACACAAAATTTACACAAATTTCACTTTTATACTGGTCTTTCCAGGTACACTTAGTATGCAAATGAAGTACGTAATATTAGATGAAAATATTGTTATTGTAATACTTAAATAGATAAGAATGTTATTAAATTCTTAAATCGGTCGAAAATTTGTTGCACGAGCTCCGGCGAAAAGTCACTCCAAGTTGCATAGGGTGCATCATACAATCGGCCAAGAGCTTCAGTGATTATCTTTTTAGTTTGATGATTAGGTATGAACCTGAAACATACCAATTGCATTATATAAACAAGAGTGGCTATTGTAATTCATCAAAAATAAAGAAGTAATAAATAAATCTTACCCATTGCCCTTAGGCTCGATGATCATCTTATGATAACGATCATACTGCACTTCCTTTAGATCATCATCCTCTTATGAATCTGAAGCGTGCGCAACAGGGGAGACACTTGGTTCAGAGCTACTATCCTGAAGGCGAAGTTTAGAAATGCTAGGAGACGAACTCCGTGGAGAGGGAAAGGGGATCGTTGATGAAGATTGTTGCGATCCACACTCTTGCATCGATCTAGACCTATGTTGTGATCCCAACCACTGCTCCGATCCGTTTGGCTAAAATCTAGATGGATGTGATCCAGCTGGTGATGAAACAAATAGAGAATATGACAGGCGTACCATATGGCCCTGTGACAGCTAACTCGATGGACCCATGTAACTACATTCAAGATCATATAGAGGAATCAGCGTATATCTTTGTGGAGTAGAATGGTAAGAATATTACTGGGAAGGCGAATGGTAGGTAGTCTAATAAGTAGATGAATGTGGTGGAATAGATGTGTGCCTAAAAGATTATTGACGGCCATCAGCAGCGGAGGGATGAAAGTGAGGAGTGGAAGAAAGCGAGGGTGTAGCACCATCATCATGATAAATAGGTATCTTATCCTTCCTAGACCTACCTCGACCCCTACTAGTCATCTGCATATCAAAATAATAGAATTGAGAATATAAATCTATATAATTTGAGAGCGCTTGAAAAAAACTAACGTACTAGTCATCTTCGAAGTATCCTTCCTCGTCTGAATATTCTTCCACTTCATTTATTTCATTTTTATTAGGTGATTCTTTATCACATTTTTATGATTATTATTTCCTCCATATCTACTTCTTCTAATATGCATTTCTCCAAGTTATTTTCTAACTGTTCATGACCATTTTGTTAACACTTGAGGTATCTTTTTGTTAAGAAACATCTAGAACATTCTCAACTTCAACCCTACCAACATGCTTAGTTTTGATTACAACCAACCTATCAGCCTAATCCTTCGTAATGGATACAGAGCATAATATGCTTGACTAACTTTTTCTACAATTATAAAAGGATCATAGCAATCATACTCCCTCTTTTTATTAACGTCAATTATGTTGCACTGCGAGTGTATGTTTGTACCTCTTCTAGGTGTTGGGTCATACCACGTGCATCGGAAAAGTGTGATCTTTATTTGGTCAACCTAAATATGACAATTCTAGTGTCTCTTTGATCACACCATTAATCATTTTTCCCATCCTGGTTGCCTTCACCACCTTTGAGACACACCCCACTATAATTACTTTTTTTATACTTGGAGCATTCATCAGTGTGAGATTTATAACCATTCACAGAATACTTAGACATAGTTGTATCCATAGGTGCATGTCTCCAAGATATATCTTTGAAAAATTAATTAACATCGTTGTTTGGATTATTGACCTTCATGTAGTGTTAAATAATTACAAGTGAACAATTATATTAACAAGTGACCAAGTACATATATTCACATGTGAGAAAGTGTGTGAGATGCACTTACACACTTTTAAACCGTGATTCAAATGTAGAATATACAAAATCATGGCCAAATTGACTCATGAAGTCACTGAGCGACACAATGAAAATTATTTGTTAGTTGCATCAACCAAATTAAATAGTAGTCCATGTAAATTAATCTTACTTAAACACTTACTTAAGAAAGGAATGAGCTTCTAGACAATTTAGCAACACATGATTTGAAGCTGATTTGTACTTCATACTAGTTAGGTCTTTTTTTGTTCGATCTTTAGAACCTCGTCCTGGTTGATTGAGTATGGATATTGGTGGATATAATGGATCAGTCTCAATTGCCGATTGGGATTATTTCTAGCACATGGTACATGACTGCCGAAGTAGTAAGAACCAAAATGGGCAGTTTTCTTCGCAAAATAGGCTTCGCATATGGATCCTCCAATCCTATTCTTTTGTTTAAAAAATTGTTTACACTTGCCAATACTTCTGCACATGTTCATATTAGACGATAACATTAAAGAAAATTACAAGAATAAATTAAGATTTGATCATTACATCTCGAACGGATACATCCACCTACATTGAGCCGGCCCTCCAAGTCGCGCCTCGTGTACAAAGTGAATTAGAAGGTGTTCCATCACAACAAAGAAACCAGATGGAAAAATCCTTTCCAGATTATTACTGATTACATGAATTTTCTTGTCACAACCCTAAAATCGACCCGGTTATGATGGCGCCTATCGTGGACTAGGAAAGCTGACACACTACCATAACAAAACAATATTTTCAATAGTTAAGAAAATTCTAAGCTACTTAATATAAAACCTTCATAAGAAATTCAAATCAAAACAAAAACGCGGAAAAGAAAAAGCCTGACATCAGGGTGCCACTTGTCATGAACATCTACTATAATGTATCTGATAATATCAAGGCCAACATAGTCTGGAAAGTAACTAAATACATCTAAAGGAAGATAAGAGGGAGAAGAGAAGGGTTGCGAACGCCGGAAGCTACCTTGCTATCTCTAATAAACTTGTCACTGAATAATCAACTTCCGCTACCGGGTTCAGAAATACCTCAATCTGCACACAAGGTGCATGGAGTAATGTGAGTACACCAACTCAGTAAGTAATAAGAGTAAATAGATACTTAGTGGTAAGACAACACATAATCCACATCACAACACCATAGTAAACATAATGTGTTTCCAAAATAGTATATATAAATCAAACCATTTCGTTAAAAATTCAGTTTTCGGTAGAAATCATTTGAAGATGTGTGAAAATCCATTTAAAACATCTTTCAGCTGTTTTCAAACAAGTGATGAAATAGTGAGTAGAAATGTTGAAACATAGTCGGCCCCTTGGGCAAAAACTCACCCGTATATAATCCCTCAGGCTCGGGCAATATCACATCTCTCACACAGGGTACCCGAGCTTACTAGGGTGATTGAACTCTGGAGTGGCTCCTACATCCCAAGCGCTATAACAATCCATATTGTGGCATAATCAATCAGGCCTTCAGCCTCATATAACAAGACACCTCATGGCATAATAAATCAGGCCCTTAGGCTCTCATATATCACAAATCAGTACAATATGCTACGGCGCGCAACTTGATCCCATGATATCCTCACAACAAAGGCCCTCGGCATAACGTAGTAATCTTTCAATCCACTCGAGTTACAGTAAAACATGATGCTCAATTGAAATATCATTTATGAATCAAATTATGGTAAATAAGACTGAGTTATAAACTTAGTAAAACATAGCATGATCGAGTAAAGTTACTAAATCAAGTAGAGTGAATTTTCATTAGAGAAAATCCCTAAAGGTCCAAACTGTTGGCACGATACCCAAATATGGCATCCAGCCCAAAACATAGTAATGCTTTCCAAAATACAATAGTATCAAATAGTATTCAATCAAATATTCCAACAAGTCATATATCATTAATTAAGCTTACACCAACCCTTGGAACACTCAAAACAACGCCGAAACACCAAATTACCCTCAGATTCAAGCGTGAGGATTCCAAAAGTTTCAAATTATGCTAATGATCAAAAAGTCTATCAAACCTCATCTGAATGACCTGAAATTTTGCATGCACGTCACAAATAATGCAAACGACCTCCTCCAATTTCTGGGATTCCAATCTGACCCCGATATCAATATTTTTACTACCAACAAAAAAATGCTAAAATTCAAATTTTGCCAATTCAAGTTGAAATCTGCTACGGACCTCCAAATTACATTCTTAACATGCTCCTAAGTCCAAATCACCCAACAGAGCTAACCAAATCATAAAAATTCAAATTCAAGATTGAATACTAAAAAATTAAGACTGGGTCAAACCTTTTTAATTTAAAGATTCAAGATGATTAAGTACATTTATTAAATCAAACAGAGAGAATTTTCACCAGAGAAAATCTCTAAGTGTCCAAACAGTTGGCACGAGGCACAAATATGGCATCCAGCCCAAAACATAGTAATGCGTTCCAAAGCATAATAATATCAAATAGTTTTCAACCAAACATTCCAACAAGTCATATATCATTATTCAAACTTACACCAACCTTTGGAACAATCAAAATAACGCCGAAAGACCAAATCACCCTCGGATTCAAGCGTGAGGATTCCAAAATTTTCAAATTCTGCTAACGATCATAAAGTCTATCAAACCTCATCCGAATGACCTGAAATTTTTCATTCACATCACAAATAACGCAACACGCCTACTCCAATTTCCAGAATTCCAATCCAACCTCAATATCAAATTTTTTACTACCAACTGAAAAACGCTAAAATTCAAATTTTACTAATTCAAGCCTAAATCTGCCATGGACCTCCAAATTACATTCTTAACACGCTCCAAAGTCCATAATCACCCAAAAGAGCTAACCAAATCATAAAAATCCAAATTCAAGATTGAATACTAAAAAATTAAGACTGGGTCAAACCTTTCAAATTTAAAGCTTCAAGCTAACAATCATTCTTCCATATCTATTCTGATTAACCAAAAAAACAAAATTAATGATTTACATAAGTCATAATATACTTTACAGGGCCAGTTATGCCCGAGAACTGGCAAGCGAAGTGCAAATGCTCAAAATGACTGATTGGGTCGTTACATCTGCTTATACTTAAACATACATTCGTCCTTGAACACCCAAAGTTGCACCACAAGCCAACCAATAATTGCATAACCTTTCCATGCACGTACCCGAGGGCGATCCCACGGCACCATATCCCATATAGGTCTAATAACGCAACATGACTAAAATTTCGCAATCCAACCAAACCCACGAACCTTAGAATCAAATTTCCACTTTCGAAATTATTAAGATTAAAACCTCGCATCTATATACTGAATAAGCTTGAATATGTTGTATCAATCCATAACCGCAATTCAAGTTGAAATCACATGATATACCACATAACTCAAACACTCGAACTGCTAATCATATCAGCTACTCACAGAAGCACCATACTGGTAATAAACCTCCTATTAAACAAACCTCATTCGAACACTTTCGTATACTGTCAATGATGAAAGAAACACGTGGAAAGTCATAAACATTCCTCAAATCAACCAATCATGAAGCTCCCTCTCATTTTAAAAGGACCATAGTAAATTTCTATGCCAAATCCCGATATTATCCTTCCAAAATGCTGAAATCAAATCTGATGGTATTCATTGTATATCTCAGTGACCCTATCTCATCCAACACGACTACTCTAGTGACATGACACATCGATACAATCTAGCTCCACAACACATGCGACCCGCGCACCAATAAGCAATAGTCCAAATATACTCAAATCATGGAAAAAATAACTCAAATAAGATGGTTGTATCACAAGATCACCAGTACCACCACCACGCAATGCTGAGAATCCATAACACATCATAGAACTAGAACACACGAATCTAACCTGAAGGATTATACCTCCACCTAACTTTACTGCAATGTGCGACCCTACACAAACATTGGTCCGCATGAAACATCTCAAGTCACTATTATTAAAATCAACAACCACATGCAATTTGATGCCTAGACCAAAAGAAAATCTTTATAACCAAGGTGAAGCAAATGACATAACACCACACCAACCCAAAATGACACAACCGATACGCTATCCACCTGGCAATAGCCAATACTCTTCCCATTCGAATTCCACTATGAGATCCTAATAGAACTGCACCATATGTACCTATATCTAACAAATCATTACACCTCGCAAAATGAAAAGGTAACTCATAGATCACCCCAGAACACTAATAAACTTAAAAATAATCGAATCAACACATCCCTCAACAATAGCAACTCAGAGTCAACAAAGCCGGCTCGATGCTAAACACACATCCATATTGGCCTACCAATGAACCCCTTAGAAATGAGTTCTTGAAGCTTCTCCCTCACATCTCCTAACTCTGCCGGTTCCATACGATATGGTGAGCGGCACCAAATCAATACTAAAATCAACAACCCTATCTAGCAGCATGCTCGGACATAAGAAACACATCCGAAACATCTCGCACAAAGGCAAAATAAGAAGACAACCCTTCCCAACCATCCGCTAGGTATTAAGAAATCAAATCACCTTACTGGGAACACAATCTGTCGGACCCTGTCACACAATCCGTGGGATCCCCAGCTTAGCCAACGTTGTCGTCTTAACATAACAGTGCAGAATAGCACGACACAAGGACAACCAGTCCTTACCCAAAATCATATCAAAATATAACATACTAAAAAATAAAGGAACCCCTCAGGTGTCCAAACCCCCGATAGTCACTACACAAGGTCGACATATGCGACCCGCAACCACAACAGAGCCTGTTTATGAGAACTCCAGTCTCCAAATGCATATATCATATGAATCACCATATTCGATCCCAATTCTACTGTCTGAATACATAACACACCTCTAATATCTAATCACTCCACGAGTGATACTCCTAAAACATTTTTGTGCAACAAAGCAAACTCGAATATTAGTAGTCGATCAAACAAAAGAGTGTCGCAATACCTATGATGTATTAATAACTCCATCACATTGCCTTTTTTGAGATGTATGCCCTCTTCAAGCCACATCAATTAGAAATATCATTTGTCTAATCATCTTAAGTTGCATGTGCTGTAGAATATACGACTATCCTTTCAGAACTAAATGGTGACCTTACACATGCCAATATTAATCCTACACAGCATACCACACATACTATGACATCCTATGATAAATGTGAGAACTTCATAATCCACTCCAAACCACAAGAAACTATGCACTCAACTAGCCAAGAACATTCCATCTGATCTTATCTAGAAGAAAATCACTATACATTACTTACTACTCACACCATAAGAAAATGTACATCTCTAACAGTGGTAGAAAACCATTAAGAACTCTCTGGATCCCATTTGCACAAAACTAAACTACTATGACTGAATCCTTTTAGCCCATCCAATCTACGCAGGACACCAAAAACCCGAGAGAATTGCCACGATAGATCTGTAGAAACTCATTACCTTATAAGCACCCAAAGAACTAACCATATCTCTTACTACTGACCTACTAGTTAACTGTCCTATTTATCCCAAGTTTCTTCTAATTAACCTTCGAATTGATATTTTTCCTTACCATGATAGTGCAATCCTCAATCCAGACTCATCACATGAGACCCGAGCATAAAACCACATCATCCAAGGCTCATAAGCCACTGAATACTCTCTCTCAGTATCCCCCAAAGCACCACATTTCGAATACTTACCCTGAAGAGAATTCCTACGAATCTAAAGCCATTACCTTCACCTTCATGATACTGATATGTAGAATCCATAATGATATAAAAATGTCCCAAGTCTTGACACCCTCCCATGCAAACCTTAGTTTCTAGCCAGATACACACCCCGAAGATCCCCAAATTGCTACAAGTAACCTTGAACCCTACAAAACCACTCTCGTGACCGGATGACTTGTGCTCCATCAGCACTCCAACACCCCAAAAAGTAACCTTACCTTAATGCGACTAAATAATTTTCTGCTCCATGCACATGTGTAACAAGTGCATAATGTCCAATAGAGCGCCCATGGATTTTATCATCAACTTGATGAATTAATTTCAAGATATAAGGCTTTTATATTATAACGGGTTGTTCAAAAGGATTCCCCGTCCTTCCATCAAATATTATGCTTTTTTCTGGATATTCGGGTTCAAATACCCATGGATTCACTGTTTGCTTACTGGCTTCATATAATTCAGAAAACACAAGTTTTCTCGAAGCTTCTTGTTCATATCTCTCATCAAAAGGTGCTAGTCGATAATATCTGTCTAGCAGACTCTCTGCTAACCCTAGTGAACATTCAAATATCTGTCCTACATTCATTCGTGGAGGTACTCCTAATGGGTTAAATAACTATCAAGAACGAAGTAATCTTTTACTTTGGTTAAAGGCCCTTTTTCTGAGAAAAGAGAATAGGAATGAAATAAAATAGAAATAGAAAGAAAAGAATCTAATTGCAAAAGCAAAAAGAGGGGGGATGTCTTTTTGTTTTTTACTTTTTTCTTTTTTTGTTTTTATTCTTTCTTTCCTATAATTCCATTTTGATTTCTATTTCGAGAGAGAATATTTTTGTCATGATTCATGAACTAATGGACTCTCTAATTTTTTCGTAATTGAAAATTCGAGGTTGAAATGTATATGTAATATAGTTCCAATAACCAATAAAAGGGCTAGTTCATTAGTTCATAATTTATAACTAACTCGAATATTTTTTATTTTTTCACTCAATTTCAGAAAAAATAAAAGAATAAATAAAAAGAGGGGCGAAGTACTACAAAACGAAATCTGTTCGATTTTTGGTCTATCTATAAGAGGAGATCATATGAAAAACGTAACTGATTCTTCGTTTCTTTGGGCCACTGGCCATCTGCCAGGAGTTTCGGGTTTAATACCGATATTTTAGCAACAAATCCAATAAATCATTCCATGATTCTTATACACCTATAAAGCGTAACACAACTCCTATCTAAAATTGCATTTACTCGAGTCATCCTCGATCTCAACCTATGTAAGCCATAACTGATTCACCAGCGTGCCTGAAACGCGAACCAACATAGCATATAACCGTGCAATCAACTGATCGATAGCAGACTCCCCCACTTGAACCAAAGCAACAGATCAGAACACACAATAATTCATAATTCCTATACTCCAATACCACCATAATACCATAGTGAGATTAAACTCAACCCTACATAAGCTCATGCAAGACAAGCCATCTAGTACTTTAAATCTTCTGCAAATCTCGCATTCACCCTCGTAATAGTCAACCCCACTCACTTAAGTGATCCAAATTTAAGTTGCAACACATATATTTCACTGGTAAAAGAGGTCTCCCAACAAATAACATAAGGATCACACAAACTTCAGAACACTCCACCGGAGATAACCTTCCTGCTTCGCCTCAAATTAACATCTCTTCATACCCTTCCACCTTCATAGACATCACGCAATCACTAAATCTTCCTGATTTTAAACTCATATCATGACATGAAATCTACTCCACTCCCCAACTTGACAACATAAAAAGATCCTTCACACACCTATAACTAGGGGCTATACATCCAATCAAGATGAAAATCGAACACCAAATAATTCTTTCTATCCTCAATCAGACCCTTCTCGCCACATTCAATCATATGAACACATCCTGCAGTCTCATCATACTCATCACATAGCTATCCAGTCATCACTTCCACTAATAGGGACACTATCGAACATATAAATCTAGAAGTAAATGCTCACATAATCAAAATATCAGTGCTCAAGCTACAAGTAAATCCTGGCCTCAAATCCTCTAAACTGGCCTAACATCAATACACAAAAATTGCATCTCGCATCTCATCCAAGAAATCACAAGCCGTAGATGCACATCTAATACCGAGAGCTCATGTGCTCATATGAATGCCTCTCGACTCAACATCGAAATGCTCTAAATCTAACCAAAACCATATTCATAACATCAATATAATATAAGGGAACAAAGCCCACGTGAAAATAATTAAATTACATAAAAAATCTCGAAATTGGCCAAACCCAACCCCTGAGCCCACGTCTTGAAATTTGATAAAAATTACATCACTAGAATCATTATCCTCTTATGATTCTATATATACCAAGAACATCAAAATCGGACATCCAATGGCCCCTCAAATATCGAATAAAAACTCTCAAATTTCAAGCCCTAATTTTCCAATTTTTAACCCAAATTCTAATAATTTCATGTCTAATTAGTTAGAAATCACCATAGAAGCAAGTATTGAGTTCAAAAACCTTAACTCCAAGCATTACCTATTGAATCCCTCTCCAAATCCTCTTAAAAAGTTCTAAACTCGTGTAAAAATAGTGACACAACGCTGAAAATCGCGAAGTAAAGCTTATATAGTTTCTGACCGAGGGATACCGCATCTGTGTTGCTTTAAGCGCTATTGTGCTACCGCTTCTGCGGTTTTCACTTAAGGGAGCTAGCTTCCACACTTGCGCCCCAAGCTTCTCACCTACAGGGCACGCAGGTGCGATTATCCATCCGCTCGTCCAACTAAATCCGCTCTTGCAGTCAACCCCATGCACTAGCAATTATCGCACATGCGGTCTCCTATCCATAGGTGCAGAAAAAATAGAAGCAGAAAGTTATACAGCTCTACCCAAATTCCAAATCTTTCGTCAACCCTCCAAATCTATCCCGAGGCACTCCACACCTTAACCAAACATGCCAACAAATTATATATCATTATCTAAACTCATACCAACCCACGAAACACTTAAAACAATGTCGAAACACCAAATAATCACCTTCTGATTCAAGCGTAAGAATTCCAAAACATCCGAATTTTGCTAACGATAGAAAAGTCAATAAAATCTTATCCAAATGACCTGAAATTTTGGATATACATCACAATTGATAAAATGGACCTACTCCAATTCCGAAATTCCAATCCAATCATGATATTAAAATTTCCACTACCAACCGAAAAATGCCAAAATTTTATTTTCACCAATTCAAGCCTAAATCTGCCAAAGATCTCCAAATTACATTCTGAACATGCTCCTTCTAAAATCACTCAACGGAGCTAACCAAATCATAAAAATGCAAATCTGAGATCGAATACTAAAAAGTCAATACTGGGTCAAACCTTTCAAATTTAAAGCTTCAAGTTGAGAATCATTCTTCCATATCTATTCTGATTAACCTGAAAACCAAAATTAACAATTTACATAAGTCATAATAATCCTAACGAGTCTAGTCATGCTCGAGAACTGGCGAGCAAAATTCAAATGCTTAAAATGACTGGTCGGTTTATTATAGTTTTGATTCATTTGAAATAAGTTTTGGTCCCTTAGTGTGGTAAACATAAGTCTTTGAAGAACAAGCTTACCTCTGTGATTGATTTCTATATATATTTAGGCAAACCAAAAATTGCAATAAGGATTAAGGTTTCCATGACGATGTGATAGTCATGAATTTTCATATGAGTCAGCTTTTCTTCAACCATATCAGCATGTTTTCCCAGGTTCTAAGCATAGCCCTCGACATCTTTAGGTTTGTAACCCACTCACAAACCTCTCGTATTTGTTCCAAAGTGAATGTGTAGCTTGCCTTGGGCTTGAACACCTTACCATTGTTCATAGATTACAAATGTAACTCAGGTCGTCTATGTCCAGTATAATCTTCGGGTTATCTTTTGTCTTATTCTAGTCATCCTTCACTGTATGGAACAATTGTCAAAATAGTTCTTCTCAATATGCATGACATCAAGATTGTGTGAGATAATATTATCCTTCCAATATGGCAACTCTCAAAATATACTCTATTTTGTCCAATTATGAATAACACAATATCTAAGAAATCTAGAAGGTAGGGCCTCGGTAACTTTAATGAAGGACTAAACCCCCTCCCAAATTTCCTCACCGGACAAAATTAGAGTTCAAAAATCGAGTTCAACTATATTCTTTTTGAATGCGTTCTTCATCCTTTTGAATTCATGATCAACTAGAAAGAATATGACAATCAAACCATGACTACTTTCAGCCATGTCTTAAAGTGAATGCTTTACTATGTTTCATGCAGTAGGGAATACATGCTAACTCTTCGGCAGTCATCCAACCAGACAACATTTCATATACATGAAAATCATTAATGGTCCTCATTAAGTTGCACGCAAGTTGAAATTTTGAATAGATGATATGTCATATATCTCAACTCCATCATATAACAACTATTTTAGCTCATCAATCAGAGGTAGCAAATATACATCAATCAAACTCTTTGGATTGCGAGGATCGAAAATAACATAATTCAAACAAATATATGGCCTAGTCATACACATTTCAGACTAAAGATTATATAGCATAATAAAGACCAACCAGCATGAATATTGTGTTATAGAAACAGAAAGCGAAACCATCATCACACAAACCTAACCGAACATTCCTCAATTCACTAACATAATTTGGACACGTCCTATTAAAATGCTTCCAAGCTTCCCCTTCTAAAGAATGACATGTAATACTATGCGGCCTTCTATTTTCATAGTGCCATTTCATATGAGGAGCGAAACTCATCGATGTGTACAACCCCTTTAATCTAGGAATAAGATGTAAATAATGTGTCGACTTCACAGCAACATTCTTCCCACTGGAAACCCACTTAAAACGAGATTTTTTTACAAAATTTACAACTTTTTAAATATGTATCACCCTTATAATACAACATAAAATCATCTTCACAACAATCGATTCTCATAGACGAGAGTCTTAACTTAGAAATCAATCTTTTAGTCTTATATAAATCGTCGGGTATGTTGAAAGTTAGGTCAACTAGTTTACTCATAAAGTTAATGAAGGAATCCATTCCCATTTGAGAAATATTGGTATCTGATAATGTTTTATTTTGGACGACACTATTATCTCGAAAATAAATAGTAGTAAAACAATTTTTTTTTACCAACAAAGATCTTTCATATCCAGCTATAACAATGAGTAATTTTCTAATTTCATAATGGCAGTTCTAAAAAACTGCACTTCGACATCAAAAAAGTGTATTTGTAAAAATATTTGAAAAATGAAGGGATATTCGATAGCGTTAAAGGCTTTTTCATTAGTGAAATATCTCTCTCTCTATGACATTTAAAAACCAAGTGCATAGTTCTATAAGATTAATATATAAGTTCTAGCAACAACAACATATGAATATAAAGTTGCAGAGAACTCTAAAAATGCTCTTTACTACCTCCCCACCGATGGTATACCAATACCACCCAAACCACTTGATCCCCAACGACTAAACGTTATGCCACCATCAACCTCTAGCCCTCTTCAAAACCAAGAAGGGTAGATAGGTATGCATATAGATAGGCAGGAGCCATCATTGGAGCCCCTACCTTACAAAAATCTTAATTGTAATAACTAAAAGCTAATATTGTAGATACTACATCATTTATGGCTTCCTCCCCATCTTTTTCTCCGGTGGAAACTTTGGGAGAATTGGATGCTCCTGAGGATCCAGATATATTTATAACTTTATTTGTGGAAGATAAAAATAGACTGTACCAACCTTGGCAACATGCATTCATTGTCAAGGTGTTTGGACGCAAAGTAGAGCATCAAATCCTCCGCCAAAAAATATATGCACTTTGGAAGCCTACTGAAAATCTTCCACTTATTGACTTAGGCTTAGATTTTTTTCTGTTAAAATTTCAACAAGACGAAAATAAAATTCATGCCTTACAGGGTGGTCCTTGGTTTGTTCTAAATAATTTTCTCTCAGTACGGTAATGGAAGCCTAAATTTAGAGCGTATGAGGCAAAGTTGAAAACCTCTGCTGTTTGGTTAAGATTGCCTGAATTACCTATGGGATATTATGATTATCAAATTTTTCATAAGTTAGCTAAAAAACATGGTACACTATTAGCTGTGGATAATTACACTGCTTCAATTACAAGGGGCCAATATGCTCGTTTATGTGTAGAAGTACTCCTTGATCAGTCCTTAAAGACTCACTTATACATTGGTAACCACAAACAAATTATACTCTACGAAGTCCAAAATCTTCTTTGTATTAAGTGTGGGCGTATGGGACATAACCACAAGACTTGCCCTCACTTTGTTAACATCAACCCTCCCAAGGCAGTGTCTAATCCTGCCACACCTCCGTCAGAAATTGGTTAATGGAAGCTTGTATAATTTGCTAAGAAATCTGGTATAAGACGGCCTACTGATTATATGCAAACGATGCATGCACTGGAGCCAAAGGATAAGCCAGGTAAGTATGACAAAGTTAGCCCAAATCACATTTCCTTTACTAATTTGTCTTTATCAAAAGACACTAATTATATTCCTCCAAGTCCTAATTTGTTTAATACCCATAGTAAACTTCTGCTTTATAATTACTATAATACCCTTCTTAATACTAATTCTGACATTGATCACACCCTTAACTTAGGTTCAAGTACTAATCAATTACTATTTTCAAAGCCACTCAAGTGCATATACACTCGGTCAAATCACAGGGAATTCCAAACTCCACCTCTCATATTATATCAACCCCAACTCATATCCATGTACACAGCCGCGAAGGCAACTCCCACATGCATGCCATATCCCAATACCCAACCGTGTCTTCTCCACTTATACGAGATATATACACAAATACCTAATTCTCCACCTCCTCCTATGACCGCCGACTTAGCCACATCATTTCCAATTATTGTTGCCATGCAAAAATACCATGATGAGTCTCCCTCCGTCCACCTTCAGTCCAAGCACCACATTCATGTCAATCTAGTCAACCGCATTCTTCACCCATTGGGGTTACTCCATACCCACTATCCCCTTGCCATATAATATATACCCACTCGACTACTCCAATCCCTCACACCCTCAATTCAGATCATGTTTCCCTTCAACTTTCCCAGCTATCTTCACCGGCAAAGAACTCAACCAAGGCAGTCCACTCAACAGTTAAGATACAATCAATATTCTCAAGCACCTCCTCATCTCATAATGAATCCACATACGATAATTTACACGGCACAAACACCCCATGCACCAACTCTCTTAGCATCGTGGTTGGAAGTGGGACTACACAACCATGCCCCGACCTTCACCATGGAGGTAAATCAACAGGAAGTGATAGTTCTGATAAATCAACCAAGCGACCTAGCTCGAATTGTCACGGAAGGGATGCAACTAGGGATAGGGCTATACTCTCGCTACCATTGGTCAATGATGTAAGCTCCCCACTTTGCACCATTTCAGCCGCTGCCATTACCCACCCCAACATGGAATCCCACTCACCTCCATCACAGCATTATTCACATGCCATTTTACCTACCTCATACTCCAATCACCCCATGGATATAACCTTACTAGGATCGTCAACCTCACTCACCCCTACCGGGGACATCGACTCCACCTTCACAAACAACACCTCCCTCTCCTCCACCATCTCCCCAAGAGCAACAGGATCAAGAAGAAAAGGTGTGAAATTTTCATGCTGAGTTAGATGCAGCAATCATATTAAACAAAGAGAAAAGGCCAGTACATGCGTTTTTGGATGGAATAAAGGTTTATGTCGAAAAGAATGTGTTTGAAAGAAAGACTTACATAAGGTGGCCACAAAATCTGCTTGTCACCTCCTTTTGTTTGAGGCCTACAACCAATCCACTGGTGGGGAAATATGCAATGTTATTTCTCCCCACTTTCAGACTTCGTCCAGGAGAGCTTACTAAAGGACAGGGTGACTTTCAACCATATTCTATAAATATTATAATTTGGAACTATAGCGGTGCTCAGAGTGTGGAGCTTCGTAGGAATTTTAGGTCATTATTAGATTATAATAGGCCTACTTTGGTGGTTCTGTTGGAAACACATTGCAATTCTCACCAGCTTTTAAAGGATGACTTTGAGTTTACAGGAATGATTGAGGTAGCAGCCGTGGAACAAGCATGAGAGATTGTCACACTGTGGAATGCTGCTCCTGTAAATGTGGAGCAAGTGGCTACATCTACGCAAGAAATACACTGTCATGTCCAGGTTGTTACTCCATCATCTGGAGGACCCTAAAGTACAAAGCATATTAAGGGAGCAAAATTTTGTTACGGATTATCTGGCTAAGTATGGGGCAACTAATATGGAGGCAAGTTGTGTACTGTTTTCAAGTCCTCCTCCTTTTGTCATCTTGTTCTGGCAGCAGGATTAAGCAGGTTTGCCAAGAAAACGACTATGTAAGCCTAGTACTGTGTTAGCACATCGTAGTATTAGTGGTAGGAATGTTAGTTGTAGTATTAGTAACGTTATTTCTTCTGTAGTTAATACATAGTTGTAATCTAGTGCAAGCCTTGCACTCAAAAACTATTATGTACAAGTTTAAGTATGTTTATCTTTCCAACCAAAAAAAAAAAATGAATATAGCATATATTAATATAGCATTAGTATGTATATATATATTATTGTTACTACAACTTAAATATTAATTTAGCACTACATCTGCTCGAAGAAAGAAAACTAACTATTCTTTGACAACAGATCCAACTGCAGAAGAAAGAAGCTAGCAGCTAGAGTTGCTGCATGAAGCTTCTCAATTTTTGGTTTTTCTTTCTCTAGGCGATTCTTGGTTCGTACAAGATGGAAGGGGACAGAAAAATACAAATCTGTAATTGGGATTTCTATTTAAAAGGGAATTTTACACAATATAGTCACCCAAAACAAAAAATATCCAATTTGTGATTTATTTTTGTTTTTATTTTTTTATATTTGACTAGCGATTGTAATTAGCTTTTAGTCGACCGGCCTAAAAATATAATGTAAAGACCAGATTTTAAATGAGAAACTAATTTGTCTGCCTATTTCCGAATCTCAAATATGTAATATTTGTTAGGATCAAAATAATCTAGTATCATGCGGAAGCTAGTAAATTAAAATAATTTAAACGATGATAAATAAGACAACAAAAAAGATAACCACCAAACAATATTATGAATCTTTATAAGATGTCATTTTATTAATAATGAAATTCGGACACAATCATAAGCAAATTAAGAATACCAAACTTACTGAAGAAAGACAGACGAAAAGCTTCTAAATAAACAAGGAAAATAATAAAACAGTAGCTTATGCGCACTGGAAATTTTTGGGGGCATACTTTCCACAGTTGTTGAGCAACAAACTGAGGGAAAGAGGGACATTAAGGTTAATTCCCAACACATTAGCTTTAATGGCAGTGCAAAGGCAAACAGCAGCGTCAAGATCAGCAAGTCCTTGAATTAGAGAGCAACATTCAGTCTTGGCTGGGCTACTTCCAATAACAAGGTGCACCAAGTCATTCAATAAGTTAGCACACACTTTTAGCTTAAGTGTGTCCTTAGGGCACTTACCCTTAGATGATGGGGTTGAGGGGGTAGAGGGGGTAGGGGTAGGCTTGGGGTGGGGCATGGGGGTAGGGTGGGGCTTGTGGTGTGGGGGTGGTGGGCATGGGACATCAGTGGAGCTAACCATAGAGAAAAAGAGAATGTTCAAAGTGAGAAGAAGGGCAATGGAGGATGCAGCAAACTTAGCCATTTTTCAGTGTTAATTAGCACTCTCAACTATTGATGAATGTGACTAATTAAGTGAAAATGTTGTTTGCTTGATATTGGAAATGATGAACACGGGTGAGTATTTATAGGTAGAATTTCAGATTATTATTATTTTATAATTTCAATTTTCTGAAGTAATCAAGAAAATTGAGAGAGTCCCATGTGGCCACATTGCAGGGAAAATTATAGAGAAATATCGAAGACAAGCTGGCAAATGCAAATTGAGAAAGTACTATTATAGGTTATAGACTTTGTAGTTTTGTGAATATCATTAGTTGTCTATTATCTTCTTCCTCAAAGATAAATTATCTACCCTTTATTTTCACATGGACTTAGATAATTCTCTTTGATTATTTGAACATTGTTCTTCAACATGCTTGACCTGTGCCAAGATCTGGATCCCATCAACATCAGTATTTTGTTCGTCGTGGAAACTAGTAGCTCTCCAGCCTAAGAGTTTCTAGGAATTGTATGTACACTATTAGAAGTTTCTTCGTTTATATTTTGCTATTGGTACTGATTGGCTATCTATTTAATTTTTCTTAATCTGACAGCAATATAAGTGACGCCTTATCCCAAACAAGTTAGGGTCGATTGTGAAATATACTAGTAAGTCTCCATATTTTATATCGTCATTTGCAACTCTAATACGGTTAAAAGACTCCTAAAAATAATATGGTGAAGTAAATATATTAATATGACTAAAACATATTCTCAACTAATTGGTTTCAAGTTCTCGCTCGAAAACGAGAAAAAAAAAGGCAATATTGCAATTGATGCGTATAAACATCACTAAGCTAAAGTTGAAAAAATAATTATCGTTCCGCATGCTATAATAACAAATTAATTGCTTTCACAGCAGAACAACATATTATACCGTAGAGAATGACACGCGGAAATAATTAAGATTAAGCTGTGATATTAAATTGATTTAACGGATTAATAATGTGCTAATTCAGTAATCAAGCTTAATAAATAATAACGTGCTAATCAGAAAGGAACATCCTGTGATCGTGGCCTCGTGGGTCGTGTGACTTATGTTCGAATGTCGTAATTAGAGGAAAACAATAGTACTTTTTTTCCTCTCTAAAACAGGACTTAATTTCAGCATGGATAGGAGCGCAGCACCGTGTTTGCTGGGTTCGGCGAAATTCAATAACTTTGGTTCATATTTTATATTTAATAATATTAATAACAACAAAAAATTTAATGTAATCTCATAAATAAGGTCTGGGAAAGTAATGCGCATGCAGACCTTATATACCCATATCTTCTGAAGTTAGAGAGACTGATTCCGATAGACTCTCGACTAAGGAAACACTAAACAAGAAGCGACCAACAAGTAATAACACAAGAATAACAACACAGACACTATGTGTAACAAAGATCTAAAAATAAGAAATACAAGAATATTGATCAGGTCCAAGCCTACACTACTATTAAGTAGCGAGGGTGGTAGATGCAGTTTTAACACAACTAAATCGGGATCGAATCCACACGGAGTTACTAATTAAAATTGGGTTTATATCTAAACTAGATGTGTGCTTTCAGTCTAATTACTCTTCCACTAAGTTTTATGTTTGATTTCTACTTCTAACTTTACTCTAAAAATTAAAATATTTGAAACTAAAGACAATATTTTTGCCCTTGATTTTCAAATGATTAAAGAGATTAGGGTGGTGACTTCATCCTAGGTGGATGTCCAACGGGTAGTAAGAATCTAGGGCAAGCTTGATTAGGTAGAGTTTGTAATTTAGCTATGTCACGATCCCAATTCCGGTCGTGATGGTGCCCAACACAACTGTTAGGCAAGCCTGATCAATTATACTCTCGATTCGAGCATGAAGCTCAAAACCAATTATTTAAAAATCATTTAGCAGCAATGAAGCTAAAAGATTAAACTAATAGATAGAAATAAGCTGCATATCACGATAATACGGAATATACTCCCAAAGACCTAGGGGTCACGAGTCTAGAGCCTCTAAAAATATAGTGTAATAAAACTCCAATAATACATAGGTTGAAAGCGGCGGAAAGACAGCTACCTCGACAAATCCGGAAATGCTCTAAAGACAGCAAAAGCTCAGCTAAACACCCGAAGTACCTGGATCTGCACACATGGTGAAGAGAGTAAAGTAAGTACTTCCAACTCAGTGGTAATAGACATGTATAATGACTAATAGTGAGAAATCCCGAAAAATACAACAATGTGAAGCTACAATACTCCTACACGTTTAACAGTGTAATAACAATAAGTAATGACAGATAACACAGGCAGATATGGATGTATGAATGCAATGCAATGCAATGCACATGACCGCTGTGACGCGCAGCCCGGTTCATTTAGGTATCCGTACTCACTGTGGGAGTTCAAACTCCGGAGGGGCTCCTACAACCCAAGTGCAATATCATTGTAACATACGCTGTGGCGTGCAACCCAATTCACAATTAGTCTAACTATATGCATGCAAGCCACATGGCCATAGTCAAACTTACCGTATTAAGTTCCAATTATCAGAAATTATAGATTAGGTGTTTAAACCCTTAGAATTTTACTAGCCATTTCGAGACAGTGTTTAACTCAGAACTGATATCATGATAACATGCTAAACATCATAGAAACAGTGATAATATTCACCCGGGATCCAAATAACTGGCATACAGCCCAAATATATCTATAACCATCCAAGTAGGAGGTTTACCAGCCAATTTCTAGCCAATAATACATTACAACATCAATCGGGCGGACTAAGCCATAGTCCCTAATCACAATCGACCCCGCACTCACGGCAGAGTACATGTCTCGCCTCAATATAGTGTCACAGTGTGATATACCATCGTTTTGAACTCTCAGGTCATCATCTACATCTATTGCTCACCTCAAACCGACCACGAGACTATTCCGCTAAGCCTTCCCCTCTTGAATCAAGCTCCTCATGCACCGAATCTGATCAAAACCACAAGGAATACATTATAATAAGCTAATGGAACATAACCCAATCGAAAGAACTCGAAAAACATCCAAAAATACGAAGTTGGCAAAACCCGAACTCAGGGACCACTTCTCAAAAATTATGAAATTCACATCTTTGGAATCCTCATCTCGCCACGAGTCCGTACATATAAAATACACAATAATCGGAGTCCATTTGGCCCCTCAAATCATCATTTTATAGCCTCTTAGGTTTCAAGCCCTAACCTTCATTTTTACCCATTAATTCCTTCAATTTAAGTGATTAATTCATATTTTTATACAATAATAACATAATCCGAGTTCGAATATCCATACCTGATTAAAACCCTTCGAATCCTCTTCACATTCGCCCAAAAACCCGCTTTATTCGAAGTGCAAAATGTTTTCTTCCTTTCCATGTTCGTGAACACTGTTCACTATAACACGGGTCTGTTCTCCGCTTCTGTGGTCCCTTGAACGCACCTGCGCTCCCGCTTATGCGGCTAATTGTCCGCTTATGTGGTCTAATTTAAAACCATCCGGACCGCATATGCGATTCCAAGCACCGCTTATGGGGTTTCCCCTTGATCGCTTCTGCGGTCTACAATCCGTTTGTGCAGACCCGCTTTAGCGATCAACCTTTCACTTATGTGGAAACTTCCTAGGCTCCTCTTGGTCGCTTCTACCACTTCCCCCGATGCATCTGCGGAACCTCTAAAGTGGTTCCCTTTCCGTAGATGCGGAAATATGAGAAGCCTGAAAAATCTAACTACAACAAAAGCCAAAAACTCTCGTTTAACCATCTGAAATTACTCCAAGGCCCCCGGGACGTCAACCAAAAGTACCAACATATCCTATAACCTTATTCAAACTTGTTCCAATCCTCAAAACACATCAAACAATGCTAAAACTAATAAAATACATCGGATTCAAGCCTAGTTTTTATCAAAACATCCGAAATACGCATTCAATCAAAAACGCGACCAAATAATGTCCGAATGACCTAAAAATTGGTAGAGATATCCAAAATCACCTAACGAAGCTACTACAACTCTCGAAATTCCATTCCGACCCTCGATCAAAATCTCACCTATCAACCGGAATTCGCCAAAATTCCAACTTCGCCGATTCAAGCCTATTTCTACACCGGACCTCCAAATTCTATTCCGATCGCACTCCTAAGTCACAAATTATCCCCCGAAGCTAACCAAACCACCTAAATTTACATCTAGGTCCTCTAACCACATAGTCAACTTGACTTTTCTAAAACAAGTTTTCTTCTAAGAGGCTAAATGCCTCATTTCCAGCTAAAACCAACTCAATTCCACCCGATCAACTAAAATTCTTATATTGCAACATTAGGCAACACAATATGGGGAAAACAGTGCGGTAACTCATGTGACGACGGACCGGATCATCATATCCACCCCAACTAAAACAAATGCTTGTCCTTGAGCGAGTCAAGAAAGATACCTGGAGTCCCAAACAAGTGAGGATACCTGATCCGCATCTCCTGCTCGGTCTCCCAAGTGATTTTCTTCTATTGGCCGACCTCTCCACTGCACCTTCATCGAAGCTATATCCTTAGACCTCAATCTCCAAACCTGATGACCCAAAATAGCAACAGACTCCACATCATAAGTCAAGTCATCATCCAACTGAACTGTACTGAAGTCCAACACATAATATGGGTCCCCAATATACTTCTGGAGCATAGACACATAAAATACCGGATGAACTCCTGACAGGATGGGTGGCAAAGCAAGCATATAGGCCACCTTTCCAATCCTCCTGAGTATCTCAAAAGGGCTAATGAATCTCGGACTCGGCTTTCCTTTCTTTTCAAATCTCATGACTCCCTTCATAGGCGAAACCTTCTGCAAGACCTTCTCACCCACCAAATAAGATACATCTCGGACCTTCCGGTCCATATAACTCTTCTGACGCGACTGAGCTATACGAAGTATCTCCTGAATCACATTTACCTTGTATAATGCATCATGAACCAACTCTGTCCCCAACAACCTAGCCTCGCCGGGCTCAAACCAACCAACTGGAGATCTATACCGTCTCCCATATAAGGCCTCATATGACGCCATCTGAATGCTGGATTGGTAGTTGTTGTTGTAAGCAAACTCTACAAGAAACAAGTAATCAGCCCAAGAATCTCCAAAGTCAATAACACATGCACGCAACATGTCCTCCAATATCTGAATGGTACGCTCGGACTGCCCGTCCTTCTGAGGATGAAACGCAGTGCTCAACTCTACATGTGAACCCAACTTTCGTTGAAAAGTCTTCAAGAACTGAGAAGTGAATTGAGTACCTCTATTTGATATAATAGAAACTAGGACCCCATGCAATTGCACAATCTCCCGGATGAAAATCTCTACTAACTGCTCCGATTAATACGTAGTACATACAGGAATGAAGTGCGCGGACTTGGTCAGCCGATCCACAATCACCCAATCTGAACCAAACTTCCTCGCTTCTCGAGGGAGACCACTCAGAAAGTCTATAGTAATCCTCTCCCATTTCCACTCGGGAATATCTATACGCTGGAGCACACCACTGGGCCTCTGATGCTCATACTTGGCCTCCTGACAGTTGAGGCACCAAGCTACATGACTCAAAATATCCTTCTTCATTCTTCTCCGCTAGTAATGATATCTCAAATCTTGATACATCTTTGCGGCACCTGGATGAATAGAATACCACAAGTTGTGGGCCTCCTCCAATATCAACTCCCAAAGACCATCCACATTGGGCATGCAAATCCGGCCCTGCCTCCTCAACACACCATCACTATCAATCGTCACATCCCGGGCATCATCATGTTGAACCCTGTCCTTAAGGACAAGCAAATGTGGATCTTTATATTAGCGCTCACGAATGCGATCAAATAAGGAGAATCGAGAAACCATGCAAGCTAACACCCGGCTCGGCTGTAAAATACCTAATCTCATCATCTGATTGGCCAACACCTGAACATCAACTACAAAAGGCCTCTCCCCAACTGGAACATACGCCAAGCTGCCCATGCTAATCGCCTTTCGGCTCAAAGTATTGGCCACTACATTGGCCTTCCCCGGATGATATAAACTGGTAATGTCATAATCCATGAGAAACTCAAGCCACCTATGCTGTCTCAAATTTAAATCTTTCTATTTGAACAAGTGCTGAAGGCTGTGATTATCAGTATATACCTTAGAGGACACGTCATATAAATAGTACCTCCAAATCTTCAAAGCATGAACTATGGTAGCCAACTCCAAATCATGAACATGGTAATTCTTCTCATAAGACTTCAACTGACGAGAAGCATAATCAATTACTCTACCTTTCTGCATCAAAACACATCCAATTCTAACTCTCGAATCATCACAATACACGGTGTAAGAATCTAAAGTTGATGGCAATACTAACACTGGAGCTGTGGTCAAAGCTATCTTGAGCTTATAAAAGCTCTCCTCGTGCTTATTCGACCATACAAATGGTGCACCCTTCTGTGTTAACTTGGTCAAGGACGAAGCAATAGATGAAAATCTCTAGACAAACCGGTAATAATACCCTGCCAAACCAACGAAACTCTGGATCTCCGTAGTTGAGGACGGTCTAGGTTAACTCTGCACCGCCTCTATCTTCTTTGGGTCAACCTGAATACCATCACTAGACACCACGTGTCCTAGAAAAGCCGCAGACCCAAGCCAGAACTCACACTTGGAGAACTTTGCATAAAGCTTCTCTTCCCTCAATATCTCCAATACTACTCTCAAATGCTGAGCATGCAACTTCTAGCTACGCGAGTACACCAGGATGTCTTCAATAAATACAATCACAAATGAATCCAGATACGGCCAGAATACGTTGTTCATCAAATGCATGAACGCATCTAGGGCATTAGTCAACCCAAAAGACATAACTAGAAACTCATAATGCCTATATCCCGTCCTGAAAGTTGTCTACATAATATCAGAATCTCTAATCTTCAACTGGTGATAGACTGAACTAAGATCAATCTTCGAGAATACCCTCGCTCCCTGGCCGTGATCAAACAAATCATCAATGTGCGGTAGAGGATACTTGTTCTTCATTGTTACCTTGTTCAACTGCCTATAATCAATACATATCATCATTGAGCCCACTTTCTTCTTGACAAACAAGACC
>JASVEL010001549.1:0-12593 GCA_032618575.1 Nicotiana noctiflora | reverse complement strand
GAAGCAGGTCAGACGCGGTCGGGATCTCGTGTCATAGCCACGAGGGGACGCTTAGACATCTCGACTGCGGATTTGGGCGAAGGATCTGGAGAGATCGGGACGGATGTCACTCACCGTATGGAACGGGGGCGGTTGAAGCTGAGTGCTCGCATCGTAGCTCCTGCTGTGACAAGAAAGTTCCACGCTAAACTCGGGCGTGAAGTTCTATGTAGCCGCCGGCTAGACCCGCCACGTCGTACGCGAGCCAAGGTCGCACGCGAAGAACTCTCATGTCCGCAGAGAACGAGGGTCGCGAGACGAGGATGCTCACCGACGCGCGGCTCACCGCATTAGACAAGACAAGAACGGTTGCTTGTCTCAGGCGCGGCGGCCCCCGCCGACGAGTAAGACGCGTGTCGGCACTCGCGGGGCTCGGGGCACGCGCGAGAGAAGCCCCGACGCACCGTACTGAGAGGTCAGAGCCGACCGCGTGGTCGGCGCGAGTCGAGGCAGAGTGAGGCCCAAGAGGTATCGGGGAGAGGTGATTAGGCAGATATGGCTAGAATCGGGATTTCCGAGGACATGACCCTTGATAGGAAAGTTCGGAGGTCTAGTATAGGGTTGCAGGGTAGGGCCTTCTGAGAACTCTCAATCACGTTAGTAGCGAGTGGGTGCTTGGTAGCATCTCATAGCTAATTAATGTATCGTGTCGTGCCTCTTATAGCAAGAACCGATTGGTATTATTGCATGTCGTTCTACTTTTGGTTTTATGTTTAGATAATTATTTATTTGATTTATCCCGGATTTACTAACATTGTTTTGTTTTGTTTTGTTTGTTGATTTTCTCTCCTTTTCTGAGCCGAGGGTCGGCCGGAAACAGCCTCTCTACCCTTTCGGGTAGGGGTAAGGCCTGTGTACGTATTACCCTCCCCAGACCCCACTTTGTGGGAACATACTGGGTAGTTGTTGTTGTTGTTGTTGTTTTTTTAAACTCTTTTTCCAATCTTTATCTTGTGTCTGGGAGTAAAGGCTGTAAACTAATGATACACAACTTGGTTTGGGAAGAATGACAAAAATATCTCTTTAGGGTTTACCACTTGATCAAGTCAATGCGTTCATCATTCCGTTTTATTGGAAAAAAGAATTTAAAGTACGTGGTTTTCAAGAATTCACGTATTTGTGCTATTAGTTGAATATAAGAGATAATAGTCCATTCCGTTTTATTGGAAAAAAAGAATCTAAAGTACGTGGGTTTAATTTTCAAGAATTCACGTATTTGTGCAACTAGTTGAAAATAAGATGGTAGTCCAAAATGTCATCATTTTTATTTTCTGTCAAGGAGATTGTGTGGCCTATTTACGTTTTCATCAATATTAGAGAAGTCAATATTAGAAAGCACATTTGTGAAGCACAATAATATCTTCTTTGGTCAAATGGAATATGGATATTAGTGTTTCAGATTCTCAGTTAGTTTTCTTTTCAGTATGTGTGGTATTGATAAATCGTAGCTCGTGGCCAGTCTATAGAATTCCAAAAAATCACCGCAAATATTGACAATTTTCGTTAACTTTTTATTTAGTAATCCATAATCAAAGGAATAGATATTTTTTTATACTTGTAGTTGTTCATATTCAAAGTAAACCATAGATTCTGGTATTTTCAGTCACGGATTTGAAAATTATGGCTTGAACTCTTATTTTGTAGCTTGGATTTTGAAAATTTAATAAAACCAAGTTGATGCACTATGCTATTTGTTTGTTGTTTTTATGCATAAGATGCGAAGTATAGGTGCCTAGAAGTTCAACGAAGCTGACAGGACAGCTCCTTCATGTTTATCATTTGTACTTTAATTTATGTCTTTAAACGGGATTTCGAAGATGCGACAAGTATAAAATGACTCACATTTGTTTGGTTATGAAATATATATAGGTTGTGTGAATGCCAAAAATCCATGAGTTAAGTGAAAAAATGACACCGATAACATCTTGCGAAATAAATGCAAACAGGAAAACGAAAAATAAAAGAAATAATGGAAAATATATATAGTGAAAATAGCAGTAAAGAATATTATTCAATAGAAAATCATCTAAGTTTTAGCGAGTATCAAGGACAGTATATG
The DNA here is from genome assembly GCA_032618575.1 of Nicotiana noctiflora. Classification (NCBI taxonomy): domain Eukaryota; kingdom Viridiplantae; phylum Streptophyta; class Magnoliopsida; order Solanales; family Solanaceae; genus Nicotiana; species Nicotiana noctiflora. The sequence continues at coordinate 10,495 of JASVEL010001549.1, read as the reverse complement.
CAGCACGTACTTCATCAAAAAATAAGGTATTATATTGTATTTCTAAGCTTCCATGAAGAGGCGAACCCAGAATTTAAAGTTTATAATCAAGTGGGGGGCCTCGATAAGAGACAAAGAACATGAGTTGGGGAGAAGTTGGTGGCTATGGGGCCGTGCAAGAGTAGTGGGAATGCAAGTAATATGTGGTCCACGACAACAAATTATACTAGGGAAGCTGCTAGAGAGGTGTTAGGAGTCACAAATGGACACACAAGAAGCCATAAAAGGGACTCGTGGTAGAATAAGAAAGTCCCAGAAAAAATGGAAACGAAGAAAGTAGCATATCTGAAGCTAGTGGAGTGCATAGTTGAGGACGAGAGGAGGACAAATAGAGAGTGCTATAAGAAGGCTAAGAAAGAGGCAAAATTAGGGGTCACGACAGCTAATGATGCAACATTTGGGCGCCTGCTGAGGAGCTGAGGAATAAAGGTGGTGACAAGAGATTGTACAAGATATCTAAGGTTAGAGAAAGGAAGGCTCGAGACCTGGATCAAGTGATGTGCATTAAAGACAAGGATGGTAAGGCGTTGGTGGATGAGGTGTCTATTAGGCTTAGATGGAAGACATATTTCCATAAACTCTTGAACATGGATGGTGACAGGAATATCGTACTTGGTGAGTTGGAGAACTTACAGAGCCAACGAGATTATGGTCTTTGTAGGCGCTTTAGGTGGATGAGGTTGAGTGGTTGATACGGAAGATGAGTAGGAGTAAAACAACTGGGACATAAGTAAAATTTTGGAAGGACGCGGGCTAGGCAGGCTTGGAGTGACTTATTGGATTGTTAATATCATTTTTAGAAAGCAAAAGATGACCGATGAATAGAGGTGGAGGTTGATGGTCTCAATGTACAAGAATTAAGGTGACTTCCAGAATTGTAACAACTATAGGGGTATCAAAATATTGAGACATAGTATGAAAGTTTGGGAGGGGTGGTGGAGAGGAGGGCAAGGAGAAGTGTGTCTATTTCTGAGAATCTGTTCGGATTCATGCCGGTATATTTGATCACATAAGCCATTTATCTTGTGAGGAGACTAGTGGAGTAGTATAGGGAGAGGAAGAAAGACCTGAATATGGTATTCATTGACCTACAGAAAGTCTTGAGGGAGGTCCTACGAAGATGTTTGGAGGTTAGTGTCTCCCAGTAACACACACTCGGGTGATTAGAGATTTTTAAATTGGTGCTAAAACTCATGTGAAGGTTGTGGGAGGAGACTCGGAACACTTACCAGTTACCAATGTTGATGGGGTTATATCAGGGATCGACTCTTAGTCCATTTTGATTTTCTCTAGCAATAGATGTGTTGATGCGGCAAATCCAAAGGGAGGTGCAATAGTGTATGTTATTTGCAGATGATATAGTGTTGATTGATGAGATGCTTTATAGGGTTAGCGCTAGGTTTGAGGTTTGTAAACACACCCTGGAGTCTAAAGGCTTCAAGTTGACTATGGCAAAAATAGAATACGTGGAGTGCAAGTTCAGTAAGAGGACGCATGAGGTAGACGTGGACGTGAAGCTTGATACACAAGTCATTCCCATGAGAGATAGTTTCAATTACCTTGGGTTTGTTATCCAAGGTATAGGGAGATCGACGAGGATGTTACACATCATATTGTAGCGGAGATCGGATCTTATGTTCTTTAGATGCCCGGCTTATCTGTTAGTTGTCTGGCTATAAAAGGAAGAGGTTCACTACTCAATACTCCTTTACTGATTGATCAAGGAAAGACAAGCAAAAACTTTGTAGGCTTAAGAAGCAACTTATGTAGGCTCGACGCCAAGTAAAGAGATGTTCTTAACAAAATAAGAAACGTAGCTCTATATTTTATAGGATTTATCATACTCAGTCGGAAGAATCTAGATAATACTTTCAAAATGACTCTCGACCAGAGAATCCAGCCTATTCAGGAAGAAATGCAACAATTCCCCAATCCAAATGAAGTAGTTCCTCCGAAATCCAGTGAACAACGACTAGGAAGGCTCTCTAGACCAACAATCAGACCAAGAATGAATGTGTAAGGATGGTGATTGTATACCCGGATCAATAAATAATTGAATGTAGAAAGGGGATAAAAAAAAGGAGTCTATGATCTGAACATTTTCTTCTCTGCGCTCTCCTCTCCAAAGGCCAAGGGTGTGGTCACCTTTCCGATCCAACACCACAGGCGATGGTAGAAGTCACTCTCAATCCGATCTAGATAGAAATGCTTTATCGATAAGGTAAATCGAGAGACAATCGATCATTTCTTATGGTTCCAAATAGGAGCTTCTACCTGAACATTTCTAACAGTGGTTTTTCCCCCAACAGTCAATGCAAACCCTAACCTAGAGTTGGAGGAAAATGATGTCTTCTTAATCTATCTTATAGTATTACTGAAAGAATATGGGCTCTTCTCAAATGAGATGCCGTTTTTTTCTTCTGGAATAAGAAATCCCATAGGGATTCAAAATATACATAACATAAGGAGAGGAGGTAGAGCAATAGCTTGGGTTGTCCCTCTTAATAAAAATCGATCTGGTAGAGGAGAAGTAGATCCATATGGGGAGAATTTTAAAATAAATCTTGAAGATCAAAGTAAAAGCAAGGGCTCTTTCATGCTTACTATAACTAGTTATTTCTCTTTTCTAAGCAGGGACGACACCGAGCTACTTCATACCTTTTTCATTCAAATGGGAATGACCCCACTCTCGGTCCTAGTGTGGCTTAGTAGGCATACATGGAAAGATAAGATTAAGAATGAAGTTATTAGGGACAAGGTGGGAGTGGTCCCTGTGGGCTGTGGAAGACAAATTACAGGAATCGAAACTAAGATGGTTCGAGCACGTGATGAGGTGAGACATCGATACTCTGATAATGAGGTGTGATAGGTTGACCTAATAGGTCTGAGGAAGGGTAGAAGTAGGCCAAATAAATATTAGGGAGAGGTGATTAGGCAGGACATGTCATTGCTTTAGCATACCGAGGACATGACCCTCAATAGGATGGTGTGTAGGTTGAGAATTAGGATTGTAGGTTGATAGGTAATCAGAGTTTCTTCTAATCGTACCAGTAGTATTGGAATTATTCTTACATTTTTGTGTTCTTTGACCTTTATTATTCCATATTGTGTCATTCGTATCCGTATTGTTAGTAGTATTCAATAAGTAGGGATTTAACTTATTATTTGCTCTCTTTTACTTGTGTTTTAGGCCAGAAATGCCTGAATGTATCCTAGATACAAATAAAATATGCTTGTTTGCAGGAATTATTCAAAATGAGCCAAATGAACCTTAATCAACTCACAAAGGAGTCAGAAGTTGAAAAAACCCTAAGGCTTGGAAAAGAGTTCTGATGCGCGAACCACACAAATATTATGCACCCGCGAAAGCCCTGATGTGGCCGCGAGCATAATTACGCGGTCCGCATAAAGGAGATTCAGAGAGTGTGATATTTGGGCTAAAAGATGATCGCAGATCACACCAAAAATGTATGGCAGCGAAAGACCATGTATGACCGTGATTGAAATTACTAGGACCGCGATGACTGAGGTTCAGAGAGCTTACAATTTGAACAAAAGAGAGAAGTGCAGTCACCGTCAGAATTGTGCGGCCGCGATCAAAATCATGCGATCCACGAAAGCTTAGCTCAACCCATATCAAAATTTGAAGAATGTGGACCGCACTCAGAATTGTGCGGACGCGAAAGCAAGATTCCAGCCGCACTTAGAATTGTGTAGACGCGCAAACTCCATAGGGGTATTTTTTCAGATATTTCGGCTTAGTATAAATAGAACTTTTTATCTTTTTAGGTCATGTTATGTATTGGAAAATTTTGTACTAGATTCATCTTTTAACATTAGATTCTCATCCTTTAATCTAGTATTATGAATTTAATCATCATTTAATTTTTATTATTTCCATGAGTAGCTAAACCCATAGGTAGGGTTGTGACAGAATCCTAGTATGGGTATTTGATTTTAGGGCTTGAATGTGAAGAGGTTAGTGATATTTAGCGTCGTTCTTGCTAGAACTATAGAATTAATGGTTGCAAACATTGATTCATGCCTTCATGACTTAGTCTCTATTTGAAAAAGAGGGACTAAGTCTAGGAAAACTAGGCTAACAAGGAATTGGGATGAACTCAAGAAATTGATAGCCTCAATTAAAGGGTTAAACCTAGAGATAGTAATACCAGACTTGAGCTAATAGACTACTAGAAATTCTCCAAAAATCGACTAAAAAAACCAATCAAAGTTGGTCGGTTATGGCCAATACTGATCAAAACGCGACAATTTACGTATGGAAATTATTTTGATGGTCGGTTAAGAATACCGAGCAAAGTTGGTCAGAAATTATAGACCAACGTTGGTCGGTCAATTAAAAAAAATATTGCAAAAAAATGACCAAAGTGGGTTGGTATTTTCCGACCAAGTTGGTCTGTATTTTGATATGTAATAAAAAGATTCACCATCTGGGAATTGAACCAGGGTATGTATTATGGCAATATATTATTCCACCACTAGACTATTGGTGTATTTTATTTTTAATTTATTTTAATTTATACTCTTTAATGGTATTTTAGCACGAAAATAACCGACCAAAGTTGGTCGCTTTGTTAAAAATTAAAATTACCAACCAAAGTTGGTCGATCGGTTTCTTAAAAAATTAAATTTTGCGGGACTCAAAAATAATTTCCCGCATTTTTGCGCCGAATTTGGTTGGTTTCATAAAAAAGAGTTAAAAAATAAAATATTTTGAAAAATCGACCAACTTTGTTCAATTTTTTGACGGACTAAAGTTGGACGAGTTTTTCCGAATTTCTAGTAGTGATAGCACTTTAAATGTATGAATACCCATTTGGACTTGAGAAAGCCAAATTGGGCAAAATCACTCAAACTACCGAGTGGTATAGAGTGAGGACCCGGTTGTGATAGTTTGTGATGATCAAGCCCGTTGTCACATGAGTTACCATCCCGTTTCCCCCATATTGTATTGCACAATTTTTCAATATCGGTATTTGAGTTGATCGGGAGGAATTGATTTGGTTTTAGCTGGAAATGAGGCACTTAGCCTCTTAGAAGAAAGCTTGTTTTAGAAAAGTCAACTAAAAGTTGACTATGTGGTTAGAGGGCTCAGATGTGAATTCCGCTGGTTTGGTTAGCTTTGAGGGATGATTTATGACTTAGGAGTGCGATCAAAATCGAATTTGGAGGTCTGATGTAGAAATAGGCTTGAATTGGCGAAGTTGGAATTTTGGCGAATTCCGGTTGATAGGTGATATTTTGATCCGATGGTCGAAATGGACTTTTGAGAGTTGCAGTAGCTTTGTTAGGTGATTCTTGATATGTCTGCAAATTTTCAGGTCATTCGGACGTTGTTTGGTCATGTTTTTCATTGAATGCGCATTTCAGAAGTTTTGAAAAAAACTAGGCTTGAATCTGATATATTTTATTGGTTTTAAAGTTGTTTGACGTGTTTTGAGGATTGAAACAAGTTTGAATGAGGTGATAGGATTTGTTGGTGCTTTTGGTTGAGGTCCCGGAGGCCTCGGGGTGATTTCAGATGGTTAAACGGGAGTTTTAGGCTTTTGTTGCAATAAGATTTTTTAGGCTTCTCGTATTTCCACTTCTGCGAAAAAGGAGCCGCTTAAGCAGTTCCGTTGATGTAGTGGGGAAAGTCGCAGAAGAAACCAAGAGGAGCCGAGGAAGTTTCCGAATAAGCGGAAGGTTGAGCACTAAAGCGGGTCCACAAAAGCGGATTGTAGACCACATAAGCGGTCAAGGGGAAACCGCATAAGCGGTGCTTGGAATCACATAAGCGGTCCAGATGGTTTTAAGTTAGACCGCATAAGAAATCAATTAGCCACATAAGCGGGACCGCATGTGCGGTCAGGGGACCGCAGAAGCGGAATACGGACCTATGTTATACTGAATAGTGTTCACGAACTTGGAAAGGAAGAAAATATTTTGGACTTCCAACAAAGTAGGTTTTTGGGAGATTTTGAAGAGGATTCGAAGGGGTTTCATCAGGTATGGATATTTGGACTCGGATTATATTATTATGGTGTAAACATATGAATTAATTACTAAAATTCAAGGAATTAAAGGGTAAAAATAGAGGTAAGGGCTCGAAACCTAAGAGGGTTTAAAATGATGATTTGAGGGGTCAAACGGACTCCGATTCTTGTGTATTTTATATGTACAGACTCGTAGCGGGACGAGAATTTCGAAGATGTGAATTTCACAATTTTTTGAGATGTGGGCCCGGGGCTTGGGTTTTTCCAACTTAGTGTTTTTTGGTATTTTTTTGAGTTTTTTTGATTGGGTTATGTTCCATTAGCTTATTATAACGTATTCCTTGTGGTTTTGATCAGATTCGACACGTGAGGAGGTTGATTCAAGAGGGAAAAGCTTAGCGGACTAGTCTCGTGACTGGTTTGAGGTGAGTAATAGATGTATATGATGACCTGAGGGTTTGAAACTCTGATATATCACATTGTGACGCGATATTAAGGTGAGACACGTACTCTATGGTGGGTGCGGGATTGATTGTGATTAGGGACTATGGCTTAGTCCGCCCGAGTGATGTTGTTCTCTGTTATTGGCTAGAAATTGGTTGGTAAACCTCCTACTTGGACGATTATGGATATATTAGGCTGTATGATAGTTATTTGGATCTCGTAGAGATTATTATCACTATTTCTATGATGTTTAACATGTTATCATGATATCAGTACTGATTTAAACACTGTCTCGAAATGGCTACTAAAATTCTAAGGTGTTAAACACCTCATTTATAATTACTAATTGGAACTAAAAATGGTAAGTTCGACTTTGCCCATATGGCTTACATGCATATAGCTGGACTGATTATGGATCGGGATGCACGCCGCATCGTATGTTATGATGATATTGCGCTTGAGCTGTAAGAGCCCCTCCGGAGTCTGAACCCCCACATTGAGCACGGGTACCTTAATGGATCGGGTTGCGCACTGCAACGGTCATATGAATTGCATCGCATTTATACATCTATATCTGCTTATGTTATCTGTCATTACTTGTTGTTATTACACTGTTAAATGTGTCGGAGTATTGGTTTTATCTTCATATTATTGTATTTTTCGGGATTTCTTACTATGAGTCATTATACATGTCTATTACCACTAAGTTGGAAGTACTCACTTTACTCCATGCACCATGTGTGCATATCCAAGTACTCAGGGAGTTTAGCTGAGCTTTTGCTGTCTTCAGAGCATTTTCAGAGTTGTTCAGGTAGCTTCCTGAAGTCCGCACGACCCGACTCCTCCCCTATCGCTTTTATTATCTTTTTGCCGCTTTGAACATATGTATTATTGGAGTTTTATTACACTATATTGTTAGAGGCTCTAGACTCGTGACCCATAGGTCTTTGGGGGTATATTCTGTATTATCATGATATTCAGCTTATATCTATCTATCAATTTAATCTTTTAGCTTCATTGTTGTTAAATGATTATTAATAATTTGTTTGGAGCTTCATGCTCTGATCGAGAGTATAATTTGTTGGGCTTGCCTAGCAATTGTGTTGGGCGCCATCATGACTGAGATTAGGGTCGTGATAAGTTGGTATCAGAGCTTATGTTACTAGGCCCCATGAGTCATGAGCCGATTAGTAGAGTCTCGCGGATCTGTACGGAGAAATTTGTATTTATCCGCAAGAGGCTGCAGAACCTTTAGGAAAATACTTCATATTCTTGAACTCTTATCATGCAACTTTGTTGTTCCGAGAACTAAACTTCTATATTCTATTCTCTCGTAGATGGCGAGAACTCGTGCTACCGGATGTGGCAGACGACCACCATTGCCATCTGCTAGAGGCAGTGGACGCGGACCTGGTCATGGTAGAGCAGTAGGGGCAGTACCGGTTGACCCACCAATTACCCCTATTGAGGTCCATCCTCTAGCTGTTGATGCTTCGGCAACACCCACTCAGGCACCAGCAGTGCCCATCGTGATTCCTGTTCTTCAGGAGGCTTGAGCTCGGATCTTATCTGTCTGCACTGGTCTGGCTCAGGCAGTTTCAGCATCTACTGCCGCAGCTACTTCTTAGACTGGGGGTGGTCATCAGACCACTGCAGATCGCACACCCGAGCAGTTTGTGTAGAGATTACAGACACTAGAGGTAGCCCCTACTCAGCAGTTGCACCAGTTGCTCCAGTTGTGCCAGTCACACCAACTCTAGGGTATGTTGTTCCAGTGATGCTAGATGACGAGCAGCATCGACTAGCTAGCGAGGTTTGGTAGACTTCAGCCTCTGTCATTCATTGGTACTGAGGGCAAGGATGCCCAGGGATTTCTGGACAAGTGTCAGCAGATGCTTCGCACTGTAGGGATCTTAGAGTCGAGTCAAGTATCTTTTACCACCTTCCAGTTCTCAGGACCAACATTTGCATGGTAGGAGGAGTTTGAGAGGTATAGGCCTGCGAGAGCAACACCCCTTACTTGGTAGCAGTTCTCTACTCTCTTTTCGGAGAAGTATGTGACGTTGTCTCGTAGAGAGGAGTTGCATCGACAGTTTGAGTGGTTTATCTAGGGTGAGATGACAATGACCCAGTATGAGTTGAGGTTCACGTAGTTGGCTAGACATGCTACTTGGATGATCCCGACAGATCGGAAGAGGATTAGGAGGTTTTAGGGTGGCCTCAACTATCCGATTCGCATTTTAATGACTAGGGAGAGGGTGGTAGAAGATTAATTTGGGGAGGTAGTTGATATGGCTCATTAGATTGAGACAGATCGTTGCCGGGAATATGAGTAGAGGGAGGCCAAGAGGCCTCGAGGTTCAGGTAGCTACAGTGGTGCTCCATCTAGGGGTCAGTTCTAGCAGGACAGAGGTCGTTCTTTCTGGCCTTCTCAGACAAGTCGTCCAGAGTACAATGGGGATTCTTCCGGCCGTGGTCGTCAAGGATATCAGTAGGGCCAATCATCACTTAGTGCCCTTCCATCTCAGAGTTCTACTCCTACCTCTTTAGCTCGGGCTCTTCTGCAGTGAGGGGTTCCCTTCAGTCCTCTTCTCCAGCATTGTCTAGTTGCTATGAGTATGGTGAGTTTGGCTACATAAGGAGAAAGTGTCCTCGGCTTCGTAGTGGTCGATCTCAGCAGAGGGATCAACCCTCCTCTTCTACTCTATCTACTTTAGCACCATCCTATTTAGGTAATGATGTGGGTCAGTCAACTAAGGGTCGCCCTAGGAGTGGAGATTGATCGAGCTGTGGTCAAGCTCGGTTCTATGCGCTTCCAGACAATGTTGCATCAGATGCAGTTATTACAAGTATTATCTCAGTTTGCCATATAGATGCTTTCTGTTTTATTTGATCCTGGGTCTACATACTCATTTATCTCTTCATATTTTTCCCATCATCTAGGTACGACCCATTTTTGTCTTGCCTATCCTGTGCATGTATCTATCCCAGTGGGTGATACTATTATTGTAGATCACGTATATTGATCTTGTCTTGTTACTATTGGGGGTCTAGAGACCCGAGTTGATTTGTTGTTGTTGGGTATTGTAGACTTTGATGTGATTCTTGGTATGGATTGGCTATCTCCGTACCATTCTATTCTGAACTGTCATGCTAAGACACTTACGTTGGCCATTCTGGGTGTTCCGAGGATTGAGTGCCGAGGTTCGAAGGATTATGTTCCGAGCTGGGTGATCTCTTTCTTAATGGCCCAACAGATGGTTGGGAAAGGTTGTTTATCATACTTGGCTTTTGTGAGAGATGCTGGAGCTGGGACTCCTAGTCTTGATTATGTTCCCGTTGTGATAAATTTCCCAAACGTGTTTCCAGCAGACCTATCGGGCATGCCATCTGATAGAGATATTGATTTTTTGTATTGATCTGGTGCCGGCACTCTGCCCATCTCTATTCCTCCCTATCATATGGAACCAGCTGAGTTAAAAGAATCGAATGAGCAACTTCAAGTACTCCTAGATAAAGGGTTCACTCGCCCGAGTGTGTCACTATGGGGTGCACCGGTCTTGTTTGTCAAGAAGAAAGTGGGCTCAATGATGATATGTATTGATTATAGGCAGTTGAACAAGGTAACAATGAAGAACAAGTATCCTCTACCGCACATTGATGATTTGTTTGATCACGGCCAGGGAGCGAGGGTATTCTCGAAGATTGATCTTAGTTCAGTCTATCACCAGTTGAAGATTAGAGATTCTGATATTATGTAGACAACTTTCAGGACGGGATATAGGCATTATGAGTTTCTAGTTATGTCTTTTGGGTTGACTAATGCCCTAGATGCGTTCATGCATTTGATGAACAACGTATTCTGGCCGTATCTGGATTCATTTGTGATTGTATTTATTGAAGACATCCTGGTGTACTCGCGTAGCTAGAAGTTGCATGCTCAGCATTTGAGAGTAGTATTGGAGATATTGAGGGAAGAGAAGCTTTATGCAAAGTTCTCCAAGTGTGAGTTCTGG
>JASVEL010001548.1:0-38999 GCA_032618575.1 Nicotiana noctiflora | reverse complement strand
ACTGTTCTGTTATTTTAATATGCTGACTGCCAGGCGACCCTCTGCGATTGCAGCCATAGGCGCGCGATCGCGCTGAACAAAATCACCAGGCTCCAAAATTTCTCTATACGATCGTGACATACCCAACGCGATCGCACTGCTTCAGGTCTCAACACTACGCGATCGCGTGAATCCACTCGCGATCGCACTGCTTTAAGTCCCAGATCTACGCGATCGCACATAAGGCATCGTGATCGCGATTCTTCCCGTCATAACCTTATGCGACCGCATACTATACCTCGCGATCGCAGAGCTCACAATTCTCCTCTTACGCGATCGCATTCAAAGCTTCGCGATCGCGAAGCACAAAAATCCTCTACACTTATTGCAGCAGAAACATCAGTGCCTTTGGCACAAAATAGTCCGTTTGGACCCCCGAATTCATCCCGAGGCCCCCGGGACTCCGACGAAAACTACCAACATACTCCAAAACACGATACGAACTTGTTCCAATCATAAAAACACCATCTTAAACATCAAAATCACCAATTACACACGGATTCAAGCCTAAGTTTCTTCGAAACTTCCGAAATTAACATTCAATCAAAAACCCGACCAAATGACGTCTGAATGACCTGAAAATTTGCGTACATATCCAAAATCACATAACGAATCTACAGAAATTGTCGGAATCCCATTCTGACCCCTGGATCAAAATCTCACCTATCATTCGGATTCGCCAAAATTTCCAACTTCGACATTTCAAGCCTAATTGAGCTACGAACCTCTAAAATACATTCCGGAAGCGTACCCAACCCCGAAATCACCTAACGGGGCTAATGGAACCATCGGATTTCCATTCCGAGGTCGTCTAGACACGGTTCCAACTACGGACCATTTTCTAACTTTAAAGCTCTCATTTAGGGACTAAGTGTCCCAAAATATTGCAAATTTCAGAACCGACTCTCCCGGCAAACCACAATAGCAGAAATGAACTTAGAGAAGCAGTTAAATTGGGGATCGAGGCATAATTTTCTAAAACGACCGGCTGGGTCGTTACATCATCCCACACTTAAAAGATTCATTCGTCCTCGAACGAGCATAGAAAGCATACCTGGAGTGGTGAAAAGATGAGGGTACTGGCTGCGCATATCCTGCTCGCTCTCCCAAGTCGCTTTCTCGGCTGGCTGACCCCGCCACTGGACCTTCACTGAAGCAATGTTCTTTGATCTTAGCTTTCTTATTTGCCTATTTAAAATGGCCACTGGCTCCTCGACATAAGACGGATCCTCGTCTAGCTGAACAGAAGTTAAATCCAACACGTGCGATGGGTTACCATGGTATCTCCAAAGCATAGAGACATGAAATACGGGGTGGACTCCGGCTAAGCTGGGAGGTAAGGCCAACTCATAAGCAACCTCCCCAACACGCCTCAAAATCTCAAAAGGGTCAATAAATCTAGGACTCAGCTGAGCATATTAGCCTTATATAATCTGAAGATATTCCCTCTTGTTCAACCAATTAAGTCTTAGAGCCTAATTCCAACATCCAAAATTCTGTGTCAGGCTTGTTTTCATCAAGAGATCACTCAATATTCCTCAAACGCCGTCCTCAAACATGATTGCATAACCTTGCTGGATTCTTACCTTGCAACACAAAATCCACAGGACCACGATAATATTTTATGATCAAATTAGCCAAAAATTCAATGAATCGGATGCTCCCATCGCACCTCATGATCTACATAGGTCTCATTCCAACTTTTACAATACTGACACGATGGAAGAGATGTGTCGATATTCATAACCAACTACTGAATCAACAATTCATTGGGTCTATACTCTTGACAAGATCCATTACCTTTCCTAAACTAGAGGATGATCCTTTCCTCTATAATATACTTCATATAATCAATTAGCACTGATCCCAAATCACATAATCTCATCTTACCCAGTACAAACTGCTCAGGCGATAAGCCACATCAGACATAATCAAAAGTCCCACAAGATGACACAATGTGCTAGTAATCTACTAATTCGTACGTGATACAAAGGAAGGCGAACACTAGAGAGAACTATTCAACTCTCACATAAACATGGACCTCCTCAGAAAATAGGAAACAGAACGCATGAAAGCAATTATAAACACTGAAATAAACATCACACTATTGCAGCGTGCAACCCGATCCCAACAATATAACCATGGCGGTGTACCACCCGATCCCAACAATATAACCATGGCGGCGTGCCACCCGATCCTAACAATATAACCATGGCGGCGTGCCACCCGATCCCAACAATATAAAACTCACACAAGGAGTCATATGTCGAGCTGAATAGCTCGTCACATCAAAATACTAAATATCGATCATAAGCATACTAAGGTGCATGATATCAGACACAATGAAACATATATCACTATATGCTACAAACTCAAGCACAACTGAGGTGTGATATAAGATCTGAGTCTCAAGAGACATCATGCTCATATAACATCACCGCTGAGCGGAACCCCAACACATAAGGATCTTACCAAGCCGTCTCACACTCATACAACGCAATATATCTTTACATGAATTAACTAACCGTGAAAATAAGACCGCTACTATCCCTCCTTAAAGGGCACATTGCCGGAAGAAACATAATCGGCCTGATGCAAGGCTCATTTCCACATTTAAATCTATCCACCGACCTTAAGTCTATCCTGGTCGTGCCAAGCTAAGTCAATAGTATTTCACAGGTCTATAACCCAATAAGCAGAGTGCCTTCCAGGCATAAGTTCTCAAATGGATGATATCACCAAAATCCTCATACTTAGTTTAAATTTCTAACCATTCAAGTGACTACATGTCACACCTATACAATCTTCTCGTAGGACAAGCTCCCACCATCTTCCGAACAATTAAATGGGCCTGCACATTCAAACCACAGCTGCACTAATACTGAAAAGCGATCAGGAGTCCCTAACCGGGATGCAAAGCCTTTCTCACAGAATACCGATCTCAAGTGATACTGACGTTAATACCCATCTTACTCAAAATACTGAAACTCCCTTCCTGCTCATCCGAGCTCTTTATATTACATTTATTGACCAAACTGCAACCCTGGTCCTTAATTCAAATTTCATACCACTCACTGCATCTCACGTGCTGATATACGATAGATACGATTTCCATAACAACTCTAGAACCGACGATAGGCTAATACTTCATCACATAAGACTCTCCATATAACTCACTTCAGGAGAACTATAGCAACATACAGGCGAATTCTTATAACCGTTGAATATGCCAATCTCTAAGTAGTGATCCAAGCCACCATAACCCCTTTCCGAGGTCTGCCTACTCATAACAGGCCCCTAACAGAAGAATACTTCAGAATAACATCAATCACTGCGGCCGACAAGTCTCAAATACACCGCCACAAATCGCATGCATAACTCGATCACGTTACATGAACCGATCATTGACACCAATATGCCAACTCAACTATGGCTAATCAATCTACTTCCTTCCAGTTAATCCTGGATTTCCTTAGAAATGTTAATATCTCCCTTCAATACCTAACTTATTCCAACCGCACTCACCCAGAGTGACCTTAAATCATGAGGCCGTGCTATCTCAAGAACGACGACCATTTCATGTCTCTCAAATACTATACCACAAGTCAAAACATCATAGAACGTTTTGTGCCCTTTTTCATAAGTTGCTTAAAAAACTTGACTCCCAACTGTACTTATAGTCTCAGAATTATCAAACGCCATACTTTACCTCTTGAATTCATTAGGACCGCTATTGAGAGCCATCCGGCCCTGACTTGCCCTGACTTTCCCCAGTACGCAACCAACTCTACTGAATTTAATAACATATGAATACCCTCTCGATAAAGCACCCGGCGGAATCACTTCCCGCGAAGCCTGCATCTATACGAGGCATAAACCATGAATCTTCCCTTAAGTTTGAACATAAGCCAGTAAGGCTAACCATAACATGCATTCAACAATACATATACTCAAATTACCACACATGGTCCTTTCCCGTGGTTGCAATAACCCATTAACACGCTAGTATACAGAATTCACGCAGGTAATTAACCATGCGACCCAATCGAAAGAGGTGGGACTCTCCCACTTAGCCCAAAGCCACTATTACACATCTCTTGAACACATTAGAACCATCCCCTCAGTCATTTACTCTTATTCAACTGCAATACACTTGATCCAACGAACATAACCACCTGTGATCTATTAGCATCCTGACACCATAGGGTATGACCTCATTCCAATACAACCAAACATCATCCCGCTCCATGCACCGAGCGTTCTTCACCAACGACAACTTAAAACATACTATGATTCTCACACACCTATGAAGCACCATGTAGCCTTTGCCGAAATCTTCCATGCTGATAATGAAAGGTATAATTTATTAGGGACACAGGAACATCAAAAGTCCCAACATCATACTATACGAGCCTCAACTCTTTCCCATCCGCAAGTTTCAAAGAACCTTTTGAATAGCACCTAGATACATCGCAGGCCAAATTTGATATGATACATGACCCATAATTTGATCGTTGATAGTGAAATCCTTTCACCTGGCACGAAGCCTTAAGATACATTTTTCTAATCCATGACAATAGCCTTTATCATTTGTACATCTTCATCATAAGACAGTCCAAGACATTCATTTGGTACATGTCCTTCTTAAGATAGTTAAACTCATTTCCTCCAGTATCTCTGTTGGCTGAATCCTTCGCTAAATAGATATCTCATATGAACCATATAGTCTTTGTTACCACCAACTATCTTTAGATCTATATCCACCTTGTGATTCTACCATTACCGTGACGATTAGGCAGTTAAGTAAACCTCATCAAGACCGTACTTATCAACCGAATGTCAGAACCTAGTGCACCCCATATGCACAATTGATGATCTCTCAATTTGCTTGCATTACCGATATGGATGACACGCGGTAACAATGGTTGGGTAAATTCATGACTCCCTTGAAATCCCTCCGCAGCGTCACGAACCGTCGCCGCATACTTGATACCGAGCGCTCAATTTCAGTACACGAGTGGATGCAAAAGGACATATGACATACGCCCCAACTGAATAAATGATGCACGATAAGGAATTCAAAGAATTGAAGAGTTTCCTAAGCAGTTACATAGCCCCTCGTAGATAAATACAGACGTCTCCGTATCGATCGGCGAGAATCTAAGTAACCGGTCTGTGTCCCGTGACTCCTATGAACCTAGAGCTCTGATACCAACTTGTCACGACCCTAGTTCACCAATCGTGAACATGTCATGATGGCACCCAGTCCCCACGACTAGGTAAGCCTAACACATTGCGGAAAATACACGTTTATGAACTTTAAACAAGAAATAACGGAAAAATGATATAAATAGGAATGTAATCCGTGCCGCTTGGCACATACACTCGTCAAACACAATGTGTAAAATACCACCAAGACCCGGAATCCCACGGGCAACACAGACTAAAAGAGAAATACAAATGTGGCTCTATGTGTAAAGAGTATCTAAACAACGAAAGGAAGGAGAAACATCTGCCAAAACTATCAAAATAGAAGGAGGACCTCCGGATCCGCGGACGTAGCAGATCGTACCTCGAGGTCTCCAAATGTGCTGCTGATATCACTTAGTATGAGCCTGTCCTGATGTACCTGGATCTGCACAACAAAAGTGTGCAGAAGAGTAGCATGAGTACACCACGGCGGTACTCAGGTAAGTGCCAAGCCCAACCTCGATGGAGTAGTGACGAGGAAGGTCAGGGCCCTACTGAGAGAAAACAATTACAAATTGATAATAACAATAATAAGCAGTTTAAATGATAATAATTCCGAAATAACAACAATAAACTGACTACTACAACCGTCTACAATTAAGCTAACAACAAGTAACAAACTCAATTAACAAGTTCAGGACCTGTGGGAATTGAACCCACAGTCCCATCAACAGTACCCCTAGGTGTCCGGGAATCGAACCCGCTGCCCATGTCTCAATAAATCTCAGGATCTCCAAGAATCGAACCCGCAGTCCACATCTCAATAATATATCAATAGCTCAGGATCTCCGGGAATCGAATCCGCAGTCCATATCTCAAAAACTCTGGATCTCCGGGAATCGAACCCACAGTCCATATCTCAATAACTCAGGATCTCCGGGAATCGAACCCGCAGTCCATATCTCAATAACTGAGGATCTCCGAGAATCGAACCCGCGGTCCATATCTCAATAACATCAGGATCTCCGGGAATCGAACCCGCAGTCCATATCTCAATAACATCAGGATCTCCGGGAATCGAACCCGCAGTCCATATCTCAATAACATCAGGATCTCCGGGAATCGAACCCGTAATCCATAACAATATCACTCCGGGTCTCTAGGAATCGAACCCACAACCCTGGGATCTCCGGGAATTGAACCCGGAGTCCACTAACACATCAAATAAAGAAAACACACAGAGAGAATATAATATGTTTAACTACAACTTCACCAAAACTAGTGCCAACAATTTATCAAGAAGTTCAAGTAAGTCAACTAGGCAATTAGACATGTTGAATCCTAGCTAATAATGCTTTTCTAATTAATACCGGGTAAAAGTAACACTTTTATCAGCCTAAGAGCAGGAATATCACTAATCGGATAATTCAAGTAAGTGTGTGTCACAACAACCAGCGCATGTACACGCCCGTCACCTCGCGTACAAGGCATTTAAACTATCACGTAATATCCTAGGGGTGAAAGTTCCCCCACACGAGGTTAGACAAGCCACTTACCTCGACTCCGGTACAAAACCGCTATGAGACAACTCTCTTGCCGCGAATATTGGCCTCCACAGGTGTAGTATCTGATAAAAATCACTAGAATCACATCAAAATAGGCCAATTGGGCATTACCCAATCAAAACAACTCAAAATACACTAAAACTCACAAGTTGTCAAACCCGATATTCGGTATACTTCTCGAAAAATTACAAAAGTCACATATTCAGAATCTTCATCTCGATACGAGTCTAGGCATATAAAATTTACCAAAATCGGACTCCATTTGCCCACTCAAATCAGTATTTTTCTTCAATTTTAGGCCTATGGCTCAAACCCACTTTTAATCTTCCATTTACAGAGAATTAACCAAGGATTTCATGTTAAAATGATGAAATTAAGTCACAAAACTTACCTCCGACGAAACCCCGATGATTTCCCAGTACTCTCCCGTCAATATCTTCTCTTAGAACTCAAAAATGGAGGTTTTGGATATGGGGTTCGCGAATACACTGTTCTGTTATTTTAATATGCTGACTGCCAGGCGACTCTCTGCGATCGCAGCCATAGGCGCGCGATCGCGCTGAACAATATCACCAAGCTCCAAAATTTCTCAATACGATCGCGACATACCCAACACGATCGCACTGCTTCAGGTCTCAACACTACGCGATCGCGTGAATCCACCCGCGATCGCACTGCTTTAAGTCCAGATCTACGCGATCGCACACAAGGCATCGCGATCGCGATTCATCCCGTCATAACCTTACGCGATCGCATACTATACCTCGTGATCGCAGAGCTCACAATTCTCCTCTTACGCGATCGCATTCAAAGCTTCGCGATCGCGAAGCACAAAAATCCTCTATAGTTGTTGCAGCAGAAACAGTAGTGCCTTTGGCACAAAATAGTCCGTTTGGACCCCCGAATTCATCCCGAGGCCCCCGGGACTCCGACGAAAACCACCAACATACTCCAAAACACGATACGAACTTGTTCCAATCATAAAAACAACATCTTAAACATCAAAATCACCAATTACACACGGGTTCAAGCCTAAGTTTCTTCGAAACTTCCAAAA
Organism: Nicotiana noctiflora; assembly: GCA_032618575.1. Lineage (NCBI taxonomy): Eukaryota > Viridiplantae > Streptophyta > Magnoliopsida > Solanales > Solanaceae > Nicotiana > Nicotiana noctiflora. The sequence continues at coordinate 31,148 of JASVEL010001548.1, read as the reverse complement.
CTAACATTCAATAAAAAACCCGACCAAACGACGTCCGAATGACCTGAAAATTAGCGTACATATCCAAAATCACATAACGAAGCTACAGAAATTGTTGGAATCCCATTCCGACTCCCGGATCAAAATCTCACCTATCGTTCGGATTCGCCAAAATTTCCAACTTCGGCATTTCAAGCCTAATTGAGCTACGGACCTCCAAAATACATTCCGGACGCGTCCCCAACCCCGAAATTACCTAACGGAGCTAATGGAACTATCGGATTTCCGTTCCGAGGTCGTCTTGACACGGTTCCGACTACGGACCATTTTCTAACTTCAAAGCTCTCATTTAGGGACTAAGTGTCCCAAAATATTCCAAATTTCAGAACCGACTCTCCCGGCAAACCACAATAGCAGAAATAAACTTAGGGAAGCAGTTAAATTGGGGATCGGGGCGTAATTTTCTAAAATGACCGGCCGGGTCGTTACATTGATCTTTTTTATTTCTATTATAGAATTAGCAAGTACTTAGTATTATTAATACTTTTCTTGAGTGTTATTTATTTATATTTTATTTTTTAATTAATTCAAATGTACATATAATAACATTATCTCTATCCCCCCCCCCCATTTCATACCTTCCTTTTTATTTGATTAGTTTTCAAATTTTGTAATTAAAAATTTAAATAATATAATATATTTTGTACTATATTATAATTTTGAATTCATCAAAAGTATAAAGATATATGCTTTTTATAATTTTTATAAAACATCTGTCAATACTAATGTTCTTAATAATTCTTTCTTTTTTTAGTTGTTCGTTATAATTATTTATTTATTAAATTTCAATTATATGTTTATGTACAATTTTGTTATCATAATTGTAATTATAAGTCTTATATATTTACTTATATTATGTCATGTATTTAGTAGCTCTGTTTTAAAAAGCAAAATAGAAGGTGACTCGTAGTCCCTTTTCGAGTATTATCTTCGCTATGGATGATATTGGAACTCGAAGCACTTGTATAGCTTATGTGTGGAGTTTAGTCGCGTGAGACTTAGGTCTCGGCCATGAAGGCTTATGTCCCATACACATCGAAAATTGGACTCGCGTAATAAAACTTTATGCAATTTTACTCAAATTATAAATCTTCAAATTTTCAAATTGGTTGGTTCGGGTTTATATGAACACTACTTATAATATACTCAGGGTCAAAATTGAAGTTTGTGGTGGAATCCTTGAGAATGGAGAAGAAGGAGATAGTGAGAAAGGCAGAGGAGTTGGTAGAGAAAAGAATGAAAGGAAACGATGCTTCACATGATGCAGAGAGAGAGAGAGAGAGAGAGAGAGACTACTATATTAGAAAGAAATCACTCCTCAATTTAAATTGGCAATTTTTATTTCTTTATTTCCATTTTTTATTTGAAATTAATTTTAAAACTCCAAATTGAAACTAAATGCCACTTGGGTTTTTGTGATTATGTCACTTGTCTTAATAATATTTTTTAAAAATAATTTTAAAATTCTGAATTGAAACTATTCCCCAACTTGAATATGTAGTTTTTTTAATTAATATTTTCATTTTTTTACTGAAAGTTTCCTTATTTTTTATTTTCCAATAATTTTAAAACTCCAACTTGAAACTACTCCCCAAATTGAATGGATATCTTTTATTATAGCTATTTTTTTGTTTTATTTTATTCTAAAATATTTTTAAAACTCCAACTTGAAACTACACCCTAATTTGAAGGGGTAGTTTTTAGTTTATTTTATATATATATATATATAGAGAGAGAGAGGGAGAAATCACTCCGATCAATTTAAATTGGTAATTTTTATTTCTTTATTTATATATATATTAGAAGATGCCTTAGCGTGATACATCGTTTCTGAAATTTTTAACCTTCTGATACTTTATTATTGATACGATTTCCGCTTCTGTGGACTTGGACTCTGTAACGACCCGACCGGTCGTTTTAGAAAATTACGCCCCAATCCCTAATTTAACTGTTCCCCTAAGTTCATTTCTGCTATTGTGGGTTGCCGGGAGAGTCGGTTTCGAAAATTTGAGCATTTTGGGACACTTAGTCCCTAAATAAAAGCTTTGAAACTAGAAAACGGTCCGTAGCCGGAACAGTGTTAAGACGATCTCGGAACGGAAATCCGATGGTTCCATTAGCTCCGTTAGGTGATTTCGGGGTTAGGAGCGCGTTCGGAATGTATTTTGGAGGTCCGTAGCTCAATTAGGCTTGAAATGCCGAAGGTTGAAATTTTGGCGAATCCGAACGATAGGTGAGATTTTGATCCGGGGTCGGAATGGAATTCCGACAATTTCTGTAGCTTCGTTATGTGATTTTGGATATGTCCGCAAATTTTCAGGTCATTCGGACGTCGTTTGGTCGGGTTTTAGATCGAATGTGCAATTCGGAAAGTTTTAAGAAATTTAGGCTTGAATTCGATGTGAATTATGGGTTTTGATGTTGTTAGACGTGTTTTGATGATTAGAATAAGTTCGTATCATGTTTTGGAATAGGTTGGTGGTTTTCGTTGGGATCCCGGGGTCTCGGGATGAATCCGGGGGTCCAATCGGGCTATTTCATGCATTTTGGAAATGCTGTTAATTGCTGGTGTGTGCTGCAGACGAATGCTCTATGCGATCGCAATGGGCTGATGCGATCGCATAGAAGGTTTTGGAGAGGCCAAGTATTTGTTCTATGCGATCGCGGGCAAGGTTATGCGATCGCATAGTTCTGCAAAGTTGTTCTCTGCGATCGCGTACAGCCCTATGCGATCGCATAGTGTATAGAGAATAGGGGTCCCAGGTCCAGCTTTTGTTCTATGCGATCGCGGAGCAGGGTATGCGATCGCATAGGTATATTTTGGTGAGCATTGCGATCGCATTTAGGACTATGCGATCGCATAGAGTAGTTTGGCGAGGGTCGAAATTTGTGCTATGCGATCGCAACAGGGATCATGCGATCGCATAGAGTAAAAATGTCCGGCAGTGGATTTAAGTCCAGAACGGTCAACCCGCGACCCTCATTCGCAAAACGCCATTTTTGAGCTCCAAGAGAGGATTTTGAAGGGGAAACACTCGGATATCATCGGGAGATCATCGGGGGTAAGTCTCTTGACCTTAATTCGTTGGTTTATCATGAAATCCATGATTATTTCACCGAAATTGGAAGATTAAAGGTGGGTTTGAGCCCTAGGCCTAAATGTTAGAAAATCTTTGATTTGAATGGGCAAACGGAGTCCGATTTCGATAAATTTTATATGCACGGACTCGTATTGAGATAAGGAACCCGAATATATATTTTTCGTGATTTTTCGATAAGCGTACCGAAAGTCGGGTTTTGGCAACTTGTGGGTTTTGGTGAATTTTGAGTTATTTTGATTGGGTAATGCCCAATTGGCCTATTTTGACGTGATTCTATTGATTTTATCAGATACTACACTGGTGGAGGCCGACTGTAACGACCCGACCGGTCGTTTTAGAAAATTACGCCCCTATCCCTAATTTAACTGTTCCCCTAAGTTCATTTCTGCTATTGTGGGTTGCCGGGAGAGTCGGTTCCGAAAATTTGAGCATTTTGGGACACTTAGTCCCCAATTAAGAGCTTTGAAACTAGAAAACGGTCCATAGCCGGAACAGTGTTAAGACGATCTCGGAACGGAAATCCGATGGTTCCATTAGCTCCGTTAGGTGATTTCGGGGTTGGGAGCGCGTTCGGAATATATTTTGGAGGTCCGTAGCTCAATTAGGCTTGAAATGCCGAAGGTTGAAATTTTGGTGAATCCGAACGATAGGTGAGATTTTGATCCGGGGGTCGGAATGGAGTTCCGACAATTTCTGTAGCTTCATTATGTGATTTTGGATATGTCCGCAAATTTTCAGGTCATTTGGACGTCATTTGGCCGGGTTTTGGATTGAATGTTAGTTTTGAAAGTTTTGAAGAAACTTAGGCTTGAATCGATGTGATTTATGGGTTTTGATGTTGTTAGACGTGTTTTTATGATTGGAATAAGTTCGTATCGTGTTTTGGAGTATGTTGGTGGTTTTCGTTGGGGTCCCGGAGGCCTCGGGATGAATTCGGACCATCATCCGGCACTTTGGGACATGAAAAATCTGCAGAAAAACTGCAGATCACTGGGCAAGATTTAAGCCATCGCGTTCGCGAGGGCCTTGTTCGCGTTCGCGTAGGGTGGGTGCTGCAGAGCATCGCGTTCGCGTCCAAGGCGTCGCGTTCGCGTAGTGGAAGGAGGGGAGGCACCGCGTTCGCGATCCCTGTGTCGCGTTCGCGAAGAGCAAGGCGGGTTGGATGGGAAATAAGGTCATCGCGAACGCGTGGACTGGAGCCGCGTTCGCGAAGGTTTAACCGGCTGTGCATCGCGGACGCGAGTGGCGTCACTCGAACGCGAAGGGTAAATGGGCTAGAGCATCGCGAACGCGTGACAGGCCACGCGAACGCGATGAAGGAAAATGTCTGGCAGTGAGCTTAAGTTCAGAACATAACACCCGCGACCCCCATACACAAAAACGCCATTTTTGAGCTCCGAGAGAGGTTTTTGAAGGGGAAAACGTTGGGATATCATCGGGAAATCATCGGGGGTAAGTTTCTTGACCTTAATTCGTTGGTTTATCATGAAATCCGTGATTATCTCACTGAAATTGGAAGATTAAAGGTGGGTTTGAGCCCTAGGCCTAAATGTTAGAAAATCTTTGATTTGAATGGGCAAATGGAGTCCGATTTCGATAAATTTTATATGCACGGACTCGTATTGAGATAAGGAACCCGAATATATAATTTTTGTGATTTTTCGATAAGCGTACCGAAAGTCGGGTTTTGGCAACTTGTGGGTTTTGGTGCATTTTGAGTTATTTTGATTGGGTAATGCCCAATTGGCCTATTTTGATGTGATTCTATTGATTTTTATCGGATACTACACTTGTGGAGGCCGACATTCGCGGCAAGAGGGTTATTTCTTAGCGGTTTTGTACCGGAATTGAGGTAAGTGGCTTGTCTAACCTCGTGTGGGGGAATTTTCACCCCTAGGATATTATGTGATAGTTTTAATGCCTTGTACGCGAGGTGACGGGCGTGTACATGCGCTGGTTGTTGAACACGTATTTATTAAAAAAATGTTCGAAGAGCGGTATTCCTGTCTTTGGCTGTTAATTTGATATTTTACCGGTAGTGGATAGAAAAACATGATTAGGTAGCCCTTAACTATTTAGTTGCCTAATTGCCTTATTTGAACTCCTTGATAATTATTGGCACTATTTTTTTTTTCGGTGAAGTTATAGTTAAGCATAATTTATTCTCTCTGTGTATTCCTTTAATTGCTGTGCTTGTGGACTGCGGGTTCGATTCCCGGAGACCCAGGGCTGTGGGTTCGATTCCCAGAGACCCGGAGTGATATTGGTAGGGACTACGGGTTCGATTCCCGAGATCCTGAGATTTATTGAAATGTGGACTACGGGTTCGATTCCCGAGATCCTGAGATTTATTGAAATGTGGACTACGGGTTCGATTCCCGAGATCCCGAGATTTATTGAAATGTGGACTACGGGTTCGATTCCCGAGATCCTAAGATTTATTGATTATTGGTAAGGACTGCGGGTTCGATTCCCGGAGATCCTGAGTTATTGAGATACTATTGAGACATGGGCTGCGGGTTCGATTCCCGGAGACCCAGAGGTACTGAGAATGGGACTGTGGGTTCAATTCCCACAGATCCTGGATTTGTTTATTTGAGTTGGTTATTTGTTGTTAGCTTAATTGTAGACAGTTGCAGTAATCACCATAATGTTGTTATTTCGGAAATTATTATCATTTAAACTGTTTATTTTGTTATCATCATTATATTATTGTTTTCTCAGGTAGGGCCCTGACCTACCTCGTCACTACTCCATCGAGGTTAGGCTTGGCACTTACCGAGTACCGCCGTGGTGTACTCATGCTACTCTTCTGCACACTTTTGTTGTGCAGATCCAGGTACATCAGAGCAGGCTCGTGCTAGGTGATTTCCGCAGCTTTTCCGGAGACCTCGAGGTATGATCTGCTACGTCCGCAGATCCGGAGGCTTTCCTTCTATTCTAGTAGTACTAGTTGACATTTTTCTTCATTTCGTTGTTAGATACTCTTTACACATAGAGCCACGGTTGTATTTCTCTTTTAGTCTGTGTTACCGTGGGGTTCCGGATCTTGGTAGTGTTTTATTCATTGTGTGATGGATGTATGTGCCAAGCGGCACGGATTACATATCTTTTATGCTATTTTTCCACTGTTTCTTATTTAAGTATTTTATAACTTGTATATTCCGCCACGTGTTAGGCTTACCTAGTCCTGGGGACTGGGTGCCATCACGACATGTTCACAATTGGTGAACTAGGGTCGTGACACCGACATTCGTGGCAAGAGGGTTATTACTTAGCGGTTTTGTACCGGAATTGAGGTAAGTGGCTTGTTTAACCTCGTGTGGGGGAACTTTCACCCTAGGATATTATGTGATAGTTTAAATGCCTTGTACGCGAGGTGACGGGCGTGTACATGCGCTGGTTGTTGTAACACACACTTTACTTGAATTGTCCGATTAGTGATATTCCTGCTCATAGCTGATAAAAGCGTTACCATTACCCGGTATTACTTAGAAAAACATGATTAGCTAGGATTCAACATGTTTAATTGCCTAGTTGATTTACTTGAACTCTTGATAAATTGTTGGCACTAATTTTGGTGAAGTTGTAATTTAACATATTATATTCTCTCTGTGTGTTTTCTTTATTTGATGTGTTGGTGGACTGCGGGTTCAATTCCCGGAGACCCAGGGCTGTGGGTTCGATTCCCAAAGACCCGGAGTGATATTGTTTATGGATTGCGGGTTCGATTCCCGGAGATCCTGAGTTATTGGTAGGAACTGCGGGTTTGATTTCCGGAGATCCTGAGTTATTGGTAGACTGCGGGTTCGATTCCCGGAGGTCCTGAATTATTGAGATATGGACTACGGGTTCGATTTCCGGAGATCCTGCGCTATTGATATATTATTGAGATGTGGACTGTGGGTTCGATTCCCGGAGATCCTGAGTTATTGAGATATTATTGAGACATGGGCTGCGGGTTCGTTTCCCGGAGACCCAGAGGTACTGAGAATGGGACTGTGGGTTCAATTCCCACGGATCCTGGATTTGTTTATTTGAGTTGGTTATTTGTTGTTAGCTTAATCGTAGACAGTTGCAGTAATTATCATAATGTTGTTATTTCGGAAATTATTATCACATAAACTGTTTGTTTTGTTTTCATCATTATATTATTGTTTCTCAGTAGGGCCCTGACCTACCTCGTCACTACTCCATCGAGGTTAGGCTTGGCACTTACCGAGTACCGCCGTGGTGTACTCATGCTACTCTTCTGCACACTTTTGTTGTGCAGATCCAGGTACATCAGAGCAGGCTCGTGCTAAGTAATTCCGCAGCTTTCTGGGAGACTTCGAGGTATGATCTGCTACGTCCGCGGATCCGGAGGCTTTCCTTCTATTCTAGTATTACTAGTTGACATTTTTCTTCATTTCGTTGTTAGATACTCTTTACACATAGAGCCACAGTTGTATTTCCCTTTAGTCTATGTTACCGTGGGGTTCCGGATCTTGGTAGTGTTTATTTATTGTGTGACGGATGTATGTGCCAAGTGGCACGGATTACATATCTTTTATGTTATTTTCCGTTGTTTCTTATTTAAGTAATTATAATTTATAGATTCCGCAACGTGTTAGGCTTACCTAGTCGTGGGGACTGGGTGCCATCACGACATGTTCACAATTGGTGAACTAGGGTCGTGACAAGTTGGTATCAGAGCTCTAGGTTCATAGGAGTCACGGGACACAGACCGGTTACTTAGAGTCTCGCTGATCGATACGGAGACGTCTGTATTTATCTACGAGGGGCTATGTAACCGTTTAGGAAACTCTTCATTTCTTTTGGATTCCTTGTCGTGCGACATTTTTGGCATCAAAAATCTAAACTATTGCTTTCTATTCTCTCACAGATGGTGAGGACACGAGCTAACCGCGATGATCAGGTACCCGCGCCCCCTGTTGCTGCCGTCAGAGGCCGGGGCCGAGGTAGAGGACGAGGACGCGCCCGAGGTGCAGCCACAGCACCATCGCGCGCTGCCGCTGAGGTGCCACCGGTAGACCAGGTTGGAGCGCAGGCACCTGGTACACCGACTACAGCTGCTACTACTCCAGCACTACAGGAGACCATGGCTCAGTTCATGAGCATGTATACCACTTTAGCCCAGGGCAGGACTGCTTCCTCTTGTTGCAGCTACATCTCAGGCCGGGGGAGGGGCCCGGACTCCCGTAGCCGTTACACCGGAGCAGCGTGTGCCAGTGGGACATGTTCCAGATGTTTTGGTTATGCCTCCTGCCGCCCCAGCACAACCAGGAGGTGGACCGGCTGCCTCTGAGGACGAGCAGCGTAGATTGGAGAGGTTCGAGAAATATGACCCTCCAGTGTTTAGTGGTTTGGCTTCAGATTATGCATTGGGTTTTCTGGAGGAGTGTCATCGTATTCTTCGTACTATGGGGATTGTAGAGACCAGCGGGGTTTCCTTCACTGCTTTTCAATTTTATGGGGCCGCTTATGATTGGTGGCGCACGTATGAGTTGGATAGTCCGAAGGAGTCTACTTCATTGACCTGGACGTAGTTTTCAGATCTATTTTTGAGGGAGTTTGTTCCCCAGAGCCTTAGGGATTCTTCGCGCTCGGAGTTTGAGCGGTTGCGACGGGGCTCCATGTCAGTATCGGAGTATGCCATCAGTTTCACCCGTCTGGCCAGGCATGCACCGGCCTTGGTAGCCACGGTTCGGGAGAGAGTGCGGAGATTTATTGAGGGCCCGATTCCGCCTATCCGATCCAGCATGGCCAGAGAGTTGGAGACAGATATATCTTATCAGCAGGCAGTTAGCATTGCCGGGAGGATCGAGAGTATGCTCCCAGAGAGCGGGGAGATAGAGAGGCAAGAGGTCTCGTGAGTCGGGCCATTTCTGTGGTGCCCGCACTCGACGCCGGTCGTTTTGGCGGGGGATATTCCGGTCGTCCGGTTCGACTCGAGCATTGCCGCGGCCGGTAGCACTCCGGTGTCTTCCCGGCACCACGGAGCCTTATTATGCTCCCCGGTTTCCGGTGCACCTCCTGCGCGGGGTCCTTCCAGGGGTCGGACTAGTGGGGTTGAGGCCGGTCAGTCACAGCCACCGCGTCCTCTCGGAGCTTGTTTTGAGTGCGGGGATACTCGCCACCTGGTTAGGGAGTGCCCCGGGCATAGGAGGGAGCCTTGCACCGGTCTCGCGGCATCGGCGTGGCTCTCGGGGTCAGCGGCTATCATTCCGGCTCCGGCTGCTATTCCACCCGCCCCGCGGCCGGGGCGGGGGTCGGGGTTCTAGAGGCCGCCCTCGAGAGGGGGACGAGCCAGATTCTATGCTATTCCCGATCGCGGCCGCGGCTGTTGCATCCGACTCTGTTATCACAGTGTTATTCTGGTTAGTCACGGGGAGGCATCGGTTCTATTCGACCCTGGTTCCACCTTTTCATATGTGTCTTCTTACTTTGCTTCTCATATGGGTGTGCCTCGGGATTCTTTGAGTGCCCCCATTTATGTTTCCACTCCGGTGGGTGATTCTTTGGCTATGGACCGCGTATATCGGTCGTGTTTGATTACCATTTGTGATTTTGAGACCAGAGCGGATCTATTGCTGCTTGGGATGGTCGATTTTGATATTATTCTGGGCATGGACCGGTTGTCGCCCCATTATGCTATTCTTGATTGTCACGCCAAGACCGTGACGCTGGCTATGCCAGGCATTCCACGTATTGAGTGGAGTGGTACTCTAGATCACACCCCTAGCCGTGTTATTTCTTTTCTCAGAGCTCAGCGTATGGTTGAGAAGGGGTGTGCTGCTTATCTTGCCTATGTGCGGGACGTCAGTATTGACCCTCCCTCTATTGATTCTGTTCCTGTGGTACGTGACTTTGCTGATGTATTTCCAGCTGATCTTCCGGGCATGCCGCCTGACAGAGAGACATTGACTTTGCTATTGACTTGTTGCCGGGCACTCAGCCCATTTCTATTCCACCGTACCGTATGGCTCCTCCTGAATTAAAGGAGTTGAAGGATCAGTTACAGGAGTTATTAGGCAAGGGTTTTATTCGACCAAGTGTTTCGCCTTGGGGTGCTCCTGTATTGTTTGTGAAGAAAAAGGACGGTTCTATGCGTATGTGTATTGACTATCGTCAGCTGAATAAGGTTACAGTGAAGAACCGGTATCCTTTGCCCCGTATTGATGATTTATTTGACCAGTTACAGGGCGCACATGTGTTTTCTAAGATTGATTTGCGCTCCGGGTATCACCAGCTGAAGATTCGGGAGCCAGATATCCCGAAGACTGCCTTCGGGACCCGGTATGGTCACTATGAGTTCCTCGTGATGTCTTTTGGGTTGACTAATGCTCCAGCAGCATTTATGCATTTGATGCACAGTGTGTTCAGGCCTTATCCGGACTCGTTCGTGATTGTCTTCATTGATGATATTCTAGTATATTCTCGGAGCCGGGAAGAGCACGAGCAGCATTTGAGGATAGTGCTTCAGATCCTGAGGGAGAAGCAGCTTTATGCCAAGTTCTCTAAATGTGAATTTTGGTTGAGTTCGGTGGCATTTTTGGGCCACGTGGTGTCGAGTGATGGTATTCGAGTAGATCCGAGGAAGGTGGAGGCCGTGCAGAGTTGGCCCAGACCCTCCTCCGCTACTGAGATTCGCAGTTTCCTTGGTTTGGCGGGCTACTACCGTCGTTTCGTAGAGGGGTTCTCTTCGATTGCAGCTCCTATGACTAGATTGACCCAAAAGGGTGCCCCTTTTCAGTGGACAGACGAGTGTGAGGCGAGCTTTCAGAAGCTCAAGACAGCTTTGACTTCGGCCCCTATATTGATATTGCCTACAGGTTCGGGGTCCTATACCGTATATTGTGATGCCTCACGAGTTGGACTCGGTGCGGTATTGATGCGGGACGGTAGGGTGATTGCCTACGCGTCGAGACAGCTGAAGGTGCATGAGAAGAATTACCATGTTCATGATTTGGAGCTAGCTTGCCATTGTTCACTCCTTGAAGATTTGGCGTCATTACTTATATGGGTTTCCTTGTGAGATCTACACTGATCACCGGAGCTTGCAGCACTTTCTTAAGTAGAAGGACCTGAATATGCGTCAGAGGAGATCGTTGGAGCTACTGAAGGACTATGATATTACTATTCTCTATCATCCGGGCAAGGCTAATGTGGTTGCCGATGCCTTGAGTCGTCGGGCGAAGAGTTTGGGGTTTGGCATATCTACCAGCTTCGGAGAGGCCTATGGCGATGGATGTTCATGCTTTAGCCAGGCAGTTTGTTAGACTGGATCTTTCGGAGCCCAGCCGGGTTCTGGCTTGTGTGGTTTCTCGGTCTTCTCTATTTGACCGCATCAGGGAGCGTCAGTTCGACGACCCTCATTTGCTTGTCCTTCAGGATAGAGTTCGGCGTGGTGATGCTCGAGATGTTACCATCGGGGATGATGGAGTTATGAGGATGCGGGGGCGTATCTGTGTGCCCAATGTAGATGATCTTCGAGAGCTGATTCTAGGAGAGGCCCATAGTTCGCGGTATTCCATCCATCCGGGTGCCGCGAAGATGTATCAGGACTTGAAACAGCATTACTGGTGGAGGCGGATGAAGAGGGATATAGTTGATTATGTTTCTAGATGCCTCGACTGCCAGCAGGTGAAGTATGAGCATCAGCGCCCGGGTGGATTGATGCAGCGGATTGAGATTCCAGAGTGGAAATGGGAGCGCATCACCATGGACTTTGTATCTGGGCTTCCATGGACTATTAGGAAGTTTGATTCTATTTGGGTTATTGTGGATCGGCTGACCAAGTCCGCCCATTTTATACCGGTGAGCACTACTTATTCATCGGAGCAACTGGCGGAGATCTATATCAAGGAGATAGTTCGGCTGCATGGTATTCCAGTTTCCATCATTTCAGATAGAGGCACTCAGTTCACTTCACGGTTCTGGAGAGCCGTACAGCAGGAGTTAGGTACTCGGGTGGAGCTGAGCACAGCATTTCACCCCCAGACTGATGGGCAGTCCGAGCGCACTATTCGGATTTTGGAGGATATGCTCCGTGCGTGCGTGATTGAGTTTGGAGGTTCATGGGATCACTTCTTGCCACTGGCGGAGTTTGCTTATAACAACAGCTACCAGTCTAGTATTCAGATGGCACCGTACGAGGCCCTATATGGTAGGAGGTGCAGGTCTCCCGTGGGTTGGTTTGAGCCGGGCGAGGCCAGGTTGCTAGGTACTGATATGGTTCAGGATGCTATGGACAAGGTCAAGGTGATTCAGGACAGACTTCGTGCAGCCCAGTCTAGACAGAAGAGTTATGCGGACAAGAAGGTTCGCGATGTGGCTTTTATGGTTGGTGAGCGTGTTCTGCTTCGAGTCTCGCCCATGAAAGGCGTTATGAGGTTTGGGAAGAAAGGGAAGTTGAGTCCTAGATTTATTGACCCTTTTGAGATTTTGAGGCGTGTTGGGGAGGTTGCTTATGAGTTGGCCTTACCTCCCAGCCTAGCCGGAGTTCACTCCGTATTTCATGTCTCCATGATCCGGAGATACCATGGTGACCCGTCGCACGTGTTGGATTTCACATCTGTTCAGCTAGACAAGGATCTTTCTTATGTTGAGGAGCCAGTAGCCATTCTAGACAGGCAAGTCAGAAAGCTAAGGTCAAAGAACATCGCTTCGGTAAAGGTTCAGTGGCGGGGCCAACCGGTCGAGGAGGCGACTTGGGAGACCGAACAGGATATGCGCAGCCAGTACCCTCATCTTTTCACTACTCCGGGTATGTTTTCTATGCTCGTTCGAGGACGAACGAATCTTTAAGTGTGGGAAGATGTAACGACCCGACCGGTCGTTTTAGAAAATTACGCCCCAATCCCTAATTTAACTGTTCCCCTAAGTTCATTTCTGCTATTGTGGGTTGCCGGGAGAGTCGGTTCCGAAAATTTGAGCATTTTGGGACACTTAGTCCCTAAATAAGAGCTTTGAAACTAGAAAACGGTCCGTAGCCGGAAGAGTGTTAAGACGATCTCGGAACGGAAATCCGATGGTTCCATTAGCTCCGTTAGGTGATTTCGGGGTTAGGAGCGCGTTCGGAATGTATTTTGGAGGTCCGTAGCTCAATTAGGCTTGAAATGCCGAAGGTTGAAATTTTAGCGAATCCGAACGATAGGTGAGATTTTGATCCGGGGTCGGAATGGAATTCCGACAATTTCTGTAGCTTCGTTATGTGATTTTGGATATGTCCGCAAATTTTCAAGTCATTCGGACGTCGTTTGGTCGGGTTTTAGATCGAATGTGCAATTCGGAAAGTTTTAAGAAATTTAGGCTTGAATTCGATGTGAATTATGGGTTTTGATGTTGTTAGACGTGTTTTGATGATTAGAATAAGTTCGTATCATGTTTTGGAATAGGTTGGTGGTTTTCGTTGGGATCCGGGGGTCTCGGGATGAATCCGGGGGTCCAATCGGGCTAATTCATGCATTTTAGAAATGCTGTTAACTGCTGGTGTGTGCTGCAGACGAATGCTCTATGCGATCGCAATGGGCTGATGCGATCGCATAGAAGGTTTTGGAGAGGCCAAGTATTTGTTCTATGCGATCGCGGGCAAGGTTATGCGATCGCATAGTTCTGCAAAGTTGTTCTCTGCGATCGCGTACAGCCCTATGCGATCGCATAGTGTGTAGAGAAGAGGGGTCCCAGGTCCAGCTTTTGTTCTATGCGATCGCGGAGCAGGGTATGCGATCGCATAGGTATATTTTGGTGAGCATTGCGATCGCATTTAGGACTATGCGATCGCATAGAGTAGTTTGGCGAGGGTCGAAATTTGTGCTATGCGATCGCAACAGGGATCATGCGATCGCATAGAGTAAAAATGTCTGGCAGTGATTTAAGTCCAGAACAGTCAACCCGCGACCCTCATTCGCAAAACGCCATTTTTGAGCTCCAAGAGAGGATTTTGAAGGGGAAACGCTGGGATATCATCGGGAGGTCATCGGGGGTAAGTCTCTTGACCTTAATTCGTTGGTTTATCATGAAATCCATGATTATTTCACTGAAATTGGAAGATTAAAGGCGGGTTTGAGCCCTAGGCCTAAATGTTAGAAAATCTTTGATTTGAATGGGCAAACGGAGTCCGATTTCGATAAATTTTATATGCACAGAGACTCGTATTGAGATAAGGAACCCGAATATATATTTTTCGTGATTTTTCGATAAGCGTACCGGAAGTCGGGTTTTGACAACTTGTGGGTTTTGGTGAATTTTGAGTTATTTTGATTGGGTAATGCCCAATTGGCCTATTTTGACGTGATTCTATTGATTTTATCAGATACTACACTTGTGGAGGCCGACATTCGTGGCAAGAGAGTTATTTCTTAGCGGTTTTGTACCGGAATTGAGGTAAGTGGCTTGTCTAACCTCGTGTGGGGGAACTTTCACCCCTAGGATATTATGTGATAGTTTAAATGCCTTGTACGCGAGGTGACGGGCGTGTACATGCGCTGGTTGTTGTAACACACACTTTACTTGAATTGTCCGATTAGTGATATTCCTGCTCTTAGCTGATAAAAGCGTTACCATTACCCGGTATTACTTAGAAAAGCATGATTAGCTAGGATTCAACATGTTTAATTGCCTAGTTGATTTACTTGAACTCTTGATAAATTGTTGGCACTAATTTTGGTGAAGTTGTAATTTAACATATTATATTCTCTCTGTGTGTTTTCTTTATTTGATGTGTTGGTGGACTGCGGGTTCAATTCCCGGAGATCCCAGGGCTGTGGGTTCGATTCCCAAAGACCCGGAGTGATATTGTTTGTGGACTGCGGGTTCAATTCCCGGAGATCCCAAGGCTGTGGGTTCGATTCCCAGAGACCCGGAGTGATATTGTTTGTAGACTGCGGGTTCGATTCCCGGAGGTCCTGAGTTATTGAGATATGGACTGCGGGTTCGATTCCCGGAGATCCTGTGCTATTGATATATTATTGAGATGTGGACTGTGGGTTCGATTCCCGGAGATCCTGAGTTATTGAGATATTATTGAGACATTGGATGCGGGTTCGTTTCCCGGAGACCCAGAGGTACTGAGAATGGGACTGTGGGTTCAATTCCCACAGATCCTGGATTTGTTTATTTGAGTTGGTTATTTGTTGTTAGCTTAATCGTAGACAGTTGCAGTAATTATCATAATGTTGTTATTTCGGAAATTATTATCACATAAACTGTTTATTTTGTTTTCATCATTATATTATTGTTTCTCAGTAGGGCCCTGACCTACCTCGTCACTACTCCATCGAGGTTAGGCTTGGCACTTACCGAGTACCGCCGTGGTGTACTCATGCTACTCTTCTGCACACTTTTGTTGTGCAGATCCAGGTACATCAGAGCAGGCTCGTACTAGGTGATTCTGCAGCTTTCTGGGAGACTTCGAGGTATGATCCGCTACGTCCGCGGATCCGGAGGCTTCCCTTCTATTCTAGTATTACTAGTTGACATTTTTCTTCATTTCGTTGTTAGATACTCTTTACACATAGAGCCACACTTGTATTTCCCTTTAGTCTGTGTTACCGTGGGGTTCCGGATCTTGGTAGTGTTTATTTATTGTGTGACGGATGTATGTGCCAAGTGGCACGTATTACATATCTTTTATGTTATTTTCCGCTGTTTCTTATTTAAGTAATTATAATTTATAGATTCCGCAACGTGTTAGGCTTACCTAGTCGTGGAGACTGGGTGCCATCACGACATGTTCACAATTGGTGAACTAGGGTCGTGACATAATTATAATATATTTATATATAGATAATTCAAAAAGAATATCTAATTAATTCAAAATTTTAAAAAGTTAGTTAAAAGGCAATTTTTTTTGTTTTAATAATGCCCCTTGACTTTTTATAATTATACCACTTATTTTAATAATATACTTTTGCCTCATATATAAATTTGACAAAAGCATCGGCTTAAAGCTCACATGGTTGCAATTCTCAATAACAAATTAGACGGGACCTGCTTTTTATTTGTATTCTATTTCAGTCTTAGTGATGATCAGTTGATTAATTTTATGAAATTAACCCGGCGTGGAGGCAAATAACTCCACACAAAAATAACCCAATAGTGCCGTCAAGCGTCGAGATTTTTTTATTATATCAACCATCTTCAACCCAATCCTTTTGTTAAACAATTTCATGTTGGGCTAGAGAGTTATTTCTAAAAATACACACCTTGGAAATTATCAGTTATGTCCGTTCATAAATAAATTAGTACAAAGATTGATCATTTCATAAAATATTTTTTATATTAGCTAAATGTAATCAATTTTACCTAATTAGCTCTTTATAGCAAAAAAAAGTCAAATTTTTTCTCTCTTGGGTGAGTGTTGTTGGAATAGATTGGGTATATCTTAAAGAGTTCGAGTCTCAGTTTTGGAATGATATGATGGAGTTTTGAGATAGTTTGAATTGAAATTAGAAGATGAACATGGAAAAAGATTATATATTTAGAACATGCGTAGAAGAAAAAAATATTTAAACTCGATTTTATCTATGAATTTTGATTTCAAACCAGTTCAAATCACCTCCAATCTTGCTCAAGTTTTATATATTATCTCATCTGTATTTTCAACAAATCCAACAATATCCAACGAAAAGAATCTCTTTTTGCCTATGCCTTTTTAGTGTTGTGTACTCCATCCGTTCTAATTTATGTGGAATTGTTTTACAGGGCACAAATTTTAAAAAAAAAATGAATACTTTTGAAATTTGTGGTCCTAAACAAATTTAAAAAGGGTCCATCGTATTTGTGTGGTTATAAAAGCTTTTCATTAATGATAGAATTTTAAGTTTAAGCTAAATTGTTACCAAATTTAGAAGGGGTTATTATTTTTCGAATGGATAAAAAACGAAACAAGTTCACATAAATTGGAACAAAAAGAGTATCAGCTAATTTTTTTTTGTCTATTTTTGTTAGCAATGGCTAGTTATTGGTGAATAGTGTCTTTTTTTGGTACATACCATCATCACATTGCCAATGCAGCTAACAGCAGATTGCACAAATTGATCAAGATTCAAATGCTGACTGGCAGACAAGGTTTAAGACTTACTAGAATACAAATAAAGTAAGTACATCAATTAAACTTTGGGCCTTCAAGTGTAGAAAGTCCTAAAAAAATAAATAATAATAATAATAATTTGCAACTTCAATGATGAATACTGATAAATTAACGGTGTTTAGATTTCAGATAAGCCTCTTGAATACCTCCACCATAATTTTTAGCAGTAATAGGAGCATCTTGAACAAAACCACTCCTATATAACTATCTTTTATCATTTTAGAAGCTTCTTGAATGCCATTATTATGACTCTTAACAGTGATAACGCCCTCACGAATTGACGTAGCAACAACAATAATAATAACTACCTACTATAGTCCCACGTAGTGGGTTCTGAGAAGGGTAATACGTACGTAGACTTTACCCCTACCCGAAAGGGTAGAGAGGTTATTTCCAATCGACCCCCGGCTCAGGAAAAGGAAAAGAAAAAACAAAAACAAAAACAAAAAAAGAAACAGAAATAAAAGAGCATTAGTAACTCCCGCATAAATCACGTAAACAATTATGTGAGCATAAACCATAACTAACATGACATGCAAAAGGAAAAGATAAACAAAAACAAGAACAAAAACAAAAGGCATTAGTAATTCCATTAGAAATCACATAAATAATTATGTAACCATAAATCATAAATAAAATGGCATGCAATAACAATGACCAGTAATAAATTAATGTCGCCGTAGTAACAAATAGGAGCAAGACAAACATGGCTACCGTTATACTTTTATCCATAGAAACTATTTTGTTTCTGTGCTAAGATATGGAGAATTATTATGCATTTGCATGAACTTAATTAATAGTAGTATAGGGAATCAGAGTCCATTGTGGAATTGTTTGTATGTGCCTTTTGCAATAGACAATCCATTCACTTCTTGAGAATCTATGCATCCTTAATCAACAGTATATAGTACATCTAGGTAATTTTGAGAGAAAAGATTCCTTAGTAGAATAGTTTGTATTATGTACCTTTCTCCAATAGAAAATCCACTTACTACAAGACAAGTGAGTGTGTATATATTATATGTAGATTTAAATGTCACTGCAATTAGTCCAAATTCTTTAATGTGCCATAGACACGATTCACTTTACTGTTAAAAGAATATAATTCTGACTGTTATATGGAGATTTAAATGTCTGATCATAGTAGTAATAAAGAAGAAGAAACTTTATTCCATGCAACCCTTCTAGACTTGGACTAATCATATATTTATGAGTGGATCATTTTGGCCTAGCACAAATCTAAAAATTTTGAGTCAATTTGGACGTCATATGTGACTGAAAATGACACATAAAATACTCTTTAGTAGATATCAAATTTATTACAAATGCAAATTAAATTGGATACATCGCATATAGAGAACAAGGGCAACGAGCCTTCTTTCTAACTTTTTAGATACAATATATCTCCTGAGCAATAAAAACCATAAGCATAAAAAATACCAATAACACTGAAGGAAACATTAATTAAGTGGAAATTTTCGTAATATTGGAGGAGAAAAGAAAACCAAATGTCTTATGCGCATTGGAAGTTCTTGGGGGCATACTTTCCACAGTTGTTGAGCAACAAGTTAAGGGAAAGAGGGACATTGAGATTAATTCCCAACACATTAGCTTTAATGGCAGTGCAAAGGCAAACAGCAGCGTCAAGATCAGCAAGTCCTTGAATTAAAGAGCAACATTCACTCTTGGCTGGGCTACTTCCAATGACAAGGTGCACCAAATCATTCAACAAGTTAGCACACACTTTTAGCTTAAGTGTGTCCTTTGGGCACTTACCCTTTGATGATGGGGTGGATGGGGTGGATGGGGTAGAGGGGGTAGAGGGGGTAGGGGTAGGCTTAGGGTGGGGCTTGGGGGTAGGGTGTGGCTTGGAGTGTGGGGGTGGTGGGCATGGGACATTAGTGGAGCTAACCATAGTGAAGAAGAGAATGTTCAAAGTGAGGAGAAGGGCAATGGAGGATGCAGCAAACTTAGCCATTTTTCAGTCTCAACTATGGAATGTGACTAATGAAGTGAAAATGCTGTTTGCTTGGTGTTTGGAAATGATAAAATGAGTGGGTATTTATAGATGGAAATATCCTGAATATATTTGTATTTAATACTTCAATTATGTCATACTAATGAAGAAAATTGAGAGAGCTAGGCTCATGTGAATAAAGAATATCTACACAAAGCTGGCATAATGCAACTTGAGATGCTACTATTATTGGATTATAAACTTGTTGTTTTGTGGATTTCATTAGTTGTATATTATCTTCTTTGTCAAAGATAAAATTATCCATCCTTTATTTTCACATGGGACTTAGATTATTATTCTCTTTAATTATTTGAACATTGGTCTTTAACATGCATGACCTGGATCCCATCAAGATTAATTTTTTTGTTCAGTTTGGAAACTAGCTACTAGTAAAGAGCTGTCTGTTTTGTTCTACTACTGTTCTAGTGTAAATGTAACAAAAGAAGACATGGCAGAATTTACGCCTTAGGCTAAGGTTTGTACACTACCAAGAAGCTTCTTCCTTTGTTTATATTGTATTATTGACATTGATAGGCTACTGTCTTCTTAATCTGACAAAAGAAAAATGATTAAGCCCTAAATCCTGGATAGCCAAGACTTCCATACAAGTTTTTGCTCATTCTTAGCATATACTGATATACGTACGTATAACAGACATATTAACATTTTGACGTTAATGAAAAAAAAGATGATTAGATAATAATCATTTCCTATTCTTTGGTGTCAAGATCTCGTTCCAGAGGGGAAAAAAAAAGAAGAAATATTGCGGTTGATTTGTATAATTAGTGGTTACTAAAATGTTAATTATATATAATTTTTTAAGGTAAGTATAAAGTGATAACTAGATTATACCCATGCATAGTTAAAAATCTAATAATGTCAATGTATATGATCTAAATTTGTCTTTTCACCGTTACCACATATATTCTGATACGTAGTACTATAACACTACATATCCATTGAAACTAGCTCCCCTAACACTAAAAGAGAAGTAAGAACATGGATATAATATATTGTTGAGAATGACAAGTTGAAATAATTAAAGATGAAGCCGAGATAAACAAAGTGATTTCGCTAATCAATAATCAACCCTAATGACGCGTTAATCAGCAAGCACACCTTATGATCGTGTGCCGTACTCCACTGCAGCAACAACAACAACAATTATTCAGTATAGTCTCACAAAGTGAGGTATGGAGAAGGTAATATATAGACAGGCGTTACCTCTACTTGAAATGACAAAAAAACTGTTTCCAATTGACCATCGGCTCGGAGAAGGAAAGATCGTGTGCCGTACTCTAACTCTATATATTCGAAGATCCATATTAAAGAGGCGATTTTTTTTCTTTTCTATATATATCAAAGTAGTTAAATGAGTGTGATGAATGTTTCATAAATTAACTTTTCCAAACTTTCTCATAGTGGTAAGTGATAAAAGCGTACATTGTGACGTGTGGTAATTAGCCGAACGTAAACTTTATTGCAGATAGAACCTTAGCATGCAAGGGACTTACACCACCACATTAAAATAATAATATCATTGAAATAATAAGAAAGAACACTATTCAAAATTGAGTCTTTTATTTTCCAATGTAAATAAAGTAATGTTAAAGGAATCTAATTAAGTAGGCGCAGGAACAGAGATATTCAAGTGGATCAAGGCAGTGAATTGTGAGTCGCCATGTATAGGTTTAAGTCATCATTAGGAGTAAGAAAATTCGTAAAATCTTTTCTTTCGTTAATCTTGAGCTGGTAATCTGAAGCTATCCTATCAAAACTGATTTATGATTTTTGTTAAATTAGAGGCATTCCATTCTCAAGGAGTCCGCGATGTGATTTCATATCGGGATATTCATCAGTCGAGACTCATTCAAGATCTCTAGGGGTGTACATGGACCTAATTAGTTCGATTTTTATCAAAATTAAATCAAACCAAATTAAATTGGTTTGGATTGGTTTTGACGAGTTTTTCGATTTTTTTTCAGATTTTTAATTACTTAAATATTACTTCAATCTTATTTCTAATTTTTTTATAAGTAAATATATATTTTCAAAAAGTTTAAAAAATTGACGAATATATTATCTACTAAATATTTCTTATGGAGAATTTACTTAGTAACACATGCATGATAGTTATTTTTAGTCGTTTGATAATAATTTCGTTGATGCACATTTTCAAGTTTAACCGAATTCAAAAATTAAATATAAAAATTGATATGATACCTAAATAATAATACCAACTTCAAATTAGAAAACTATATAAAATTTAATAGATCTTGACATGAATATGGAACAAGATATTGATGCATTTTAGTAATACTTAATAAGAAAGTGAACATACAATCCATTATTTAAGGTTAATAAATATATATGGAGCACTCATATTTTATTAAATATTATATCTCATAAGAGATTCCCAAACAAAATTTTAAAAAACAAATTATATATAAAATTTTTATATTTATATGTCGGTTTAGTTCGGTTTTTCTTACTCAATAGCAAACCGAATCTAACTAAACCTAATTGCGGTTTTCGACCGATTTGATTTAACTTTTCTTAGTGTGACTTTGATTTGATTTGTACATCCCTAAATATTATTTTAGGATAAATATGAGTTTTACATCTTATTCGCAATAACTTTTTTTTTTTGGTTGCTGACGACATAGTCTTGATAGACGAGACGAGGGCTGGTGTTAATGCAAGGTTGGAGGTCTGGAGACAGACCCTCGAGTCTAAGGGTTTTAAACTAAGCAGGTCTAAGACAGAATATCTAGAGTGCAAGTTTAGCGCCGAGTCGAGCGAAGTAGGCTGGGACGTGAAGCTGGGATCTCAGGTCATAGCCAAGAGGGACAGTTTTAGATATCTTGGATCAGTGATTTAAGGGGATGGAGAGATTGACGGGGATGTCACTCACCGTATAGGAACGGGGTGGTTGAAGTGGAGGCTCGCATCAGGAGTCTTGTGTGACAAGAAAGTTCCACGGAAACTCAAGGGGAAGTTTTATAGAGCGGTGGTTAGACCTGCCATGTTGTATGGGGTGGAGTGCTTGCCTGTGAAGAACTCTCATGTCCAGAGAATGAGAGTTGCGGAGATGAGGATGCTCAGGTGGATGTGCGGGCTCACCAGATTAGATAAGATTAAGAATGAAGTTATTCGGGAGAAGGTGGGGGTGGCCCCGGTGGATGAGAAGATGCGAGAAGCGAGACTCAGGTGGTTTGGGCATGTGCGGAGGAGAAGCCCTGATGCACCGGTGAGGAGTTGTGAGCGACTGGCGGTGGTTGGCGCGAGTCGAGGCAGAGGGAGGCCTAAGAGGTATTGGGGTGAGGTGATTAGGTAGGATATGGCTAGAATGGGGATTTCCGAGGACATGACCCTTGATAGGAAAGTTTGGAGGTCTAGTATTAGGGTTGTAGGGTAGGGCCTTCTAGAATTCTTAGTACTTCGGTTAGGGGCTGAGTGGGGTTTGGTAGCGATCTCTATAGTTAATTAATGTATTGTATCGTGCCTCTTATGGTAGTAACCGATTGGTATTATTGCATGTCATTCTACTTTTGGTTTTATGTTTAGATAATTATTTATTTGATTTATCCCGGATTTACTAACATTGTTTTGTTTTGTTTTGTTTGTTGATTTTCTCTCCCTTTCTGAGCCGAGGGTCGGCCGGAAACAGCCTCTCTACCCTTTCGGGTAGGGGTAAGGCTTGTGTACGTATTACCCTCCCCAGACCCCACTTTGTGGGAACATACTTGGTAGTTGTTGTTGTTGTTGTTGTTGATCTTAATAATTTAATTACTCTTTATCTTGTGTCTGGGAGTAAAGGCTGTAAACTAATGATACACAACTTGGTTTGGGAAGAATGACAAAAATATCTCTTTAGGGTTTACCACTTGATCAAGTCAATGCGTTCATCATTCCGTTTTATTGGAAAAAAGAATTTAAAGTACGTGGTTTTCAAGAATTCACGTATTTGTGCTATTAGTTGAATATAAGAGATAATAGTCCATTCCGTTTTATTGGAAAAAAAGAATCTAAAGTACGTGGGTTTAATTTTCAAGAATTCACGTATTTGTGCAACTAGTTGAAAATAAGATGGTAGTCCAAAATGTCATCATTTTTATTTTCTGTCAAGGAGATTGTGTGGCCTATTTACGTTTTCATCAATATTAGAGAAGTCAATATTAGAAAGCACATTTGTGAAGCACAATAATATCTTCTTTGGTCAAATGGAATATGGATATTAGTGTTTCAGATTCTCAGTTAGTTTTCTTTTCAGTATGTGTGGTATTGATAAATCGTAGCTCGTGGCCAGTCTATAGAATTCCAAAAAATCACCGCAAATATTGACAATTTTCGTTAACTTTTTATTTAGTAATCCATAATCAAAGGAATAGATATTTTTTTATACTTGTAGTTGTTCATATTCAAAGTAAACCATAGATTCTGGTATTTTCAGTCACGGATTTGAAAATTATGGCTTGAACTCTTATTTTGTAGCTTGGATTTTGAAAATTTAATAAAACCAAGTTGATGCACTATGCTATTTGTTTGTTGTTTTTATGCATAAGATGCGAAGTATAGGTGCCTAGAAGTTCAACGAAGCTGACAGGACAGCTCCTTCATGTTTATCATTTGTACTTTAATTTATGTCTTTAAACGGGATTTCGAAGATGCGACAAGTATAAAATGACTCACATTTGTTTGGTTATGAAATATATATAGGTTGTGTGAATGCCAAAAATCCATGAGTTAAGTGAAAAAATGACACCGATAACATCTTGCGAAATAAATGCAAACAGGAAAACGAAAAATAAAAGAAATAATGGAAAATATATATAGTGAAAATAGCAGTAAAGAATATTATTCAATAGAAAATCATCTAAGTTTTAGCGAGTATCAAGGACAGTATATGCAGCACGTACTTCATCAAAAAATAAGGTATTATATTGTATTTCTAAGCTTCCATGAAGAGGCGAACCCAGAATTTAAAGTTTATAATCAAGTGGGGGGCCTCGATAAGAGACAAAGAACATGAGTTGGGGAGAAGTTGGTGGCTATGGGGCCGTGCAAGAGTAGTGGGAATGCAAGTAATATGTGGTCCACGACAACAAATTATACTAGGGAAGCTGCTAGAGAGGTGTTAGGAGTCACAAATGGACACACAAGAAGCCATAAAAGGGACTCGTGGTAGAATAAGAAAGTCCCAGAAAAAATGGAAACGAAGAAAGTAGCATATCTGAAGCTAGTGGAGTGCATAGTTGAGGACGAGAGGAGGACAAATAGAGAGTGCTATAAGAAGGCTAAGAAAGAGGCAAAATTAGGGGTCACGACAGCTAATGATGCAACATTTGGGCGCCTGCTGAGGAGCTGAGGAATAAAGGTGGTGACAAGAGATTGTACAAGATATCTAAGGTTAGAGAAAGGAAGGCTCGAGACCTGGATCAAGTGATGTGCATTAAAGACAAGGATGGTAAGGCGTTGGTGGATGAGGTGTCTATTAGGCTTAGATGGAAGACATATTTCCATAAACTCTTGAACATGGATGGTGACAGGAATATCGTACTTGGTGAGTTGGAGAACTTACAGAGCCAACGAGATTATGGTCTTTGTAGGCGCTTTAGGTGGATGAGGTTGAGTGGTTGATACGGAAGATGAGTAGGAGTAAAACAACTGGGACATAAGTAAAATTTTGGAAGGACGCGGGCTAGGCAGGCTTGGAGTGACTTATTGGATTGTTAATATCATTTTTAGAAAGCAAAAGATGACCGATGAATAGAGGTGGAGGTTGATGGTCTCAATGTACAAGAATTAAGGTGACTTCCAGAATTGTAACAACTATAGGGGTATCAAAATATTGAGACATAGTATGAAAGTTTGGGAGGGGTGGTGGAGAGGAGGGCAAGGAGAAGTGTGTCTATTTCTGAGAATCTGTTCGGATTCATGCCGGTATATTTGATCACATAAGCCATTTATCTTGTGAGGAGACTAGTGGAGTAGTATAGGGAGAGGAAGAAAGACCTGAATATGGTATTCATTGACCTACAGAAAGTCTTGAGGGAGGTCCTACGAAGATGTTTGGAGGTTAGTGTCTCCCAGTAACACACACTCGGGTGATTAGAGATTTTTAAATTGGTGCTAAAACTCATGTGAAGGTTGTGGGAGGAGACTCGGAACACTTACCAGTTACCAATGTTGATGGGGTTATATCAGGGATCGACTCTTAGTCCATTTTGATTTTCTCTAGCAATAGATGTGTTGATGCGGCAAATCCAAAGGGAGGTGCAATAGTGTATGTTATTTGCAGATGATATAGTGTTGATTGATGAGATGCTTTATAGGGTTAGCGCTAGGTTTGAGGTTTGTAAACACACCCTGGAGTCTAAAGGCTTCAAGTTGACTATGGCAAAAATAGAATACGTGGAGTGCAAGTTCAGTAAGAGGACGCATGAGGTAGACGTGGACGTGAAGCTTGATACACAAGTCATTCCCATGAGAGATAGTTTCAATTACCTTGGGTTTGTTATCCAAGGTATAGGGAGATCGACGAGGATGTTACACATCATATTGTAGCGGAGATCGGATCTTATGTTCTTTAGATGCCCGGCTTATCTGTTAGTTGTCTGGCTATAAAAGGAAGAGGTTCACTACTCAATACTCCTTTACTGATTGATCAAGGAAAGACAAGCAAAAACTTTGTAGGCTTAAGAAGCAACTTATGTAGGCTCGACGCCAAGTAAAGAGATGTTCTTAACAAAATAAGAAACGTAGCTCTATATTTTATAGGATTTATCATACTCAGTCGGAAGAATCTAGATAATACTTTCAAAATGACTCTCGACCAGAGAATCCAGCCTATTCAGGAAGAAATGCAACAATTCCCCAATCCAAATGAAGTAGTTCCTCCGAAATCCAGTGAACAACGACTAGGAAGGCTCTCTAGACCAACAATCAGACCAAGAATGAATGTGTAAGGATGGTGATTGTATACCCGGATCAATAAATAATTGAATGTAGAAAGGGGATAAAAAAAAGGAGTCTATGATCTGAACATTTTCTTCTCTGCGCTCTCCTCTCCAAAGGCCAAGGGTGTGGTCACCTTTCCGATCCAACACCACAGGCGATGGTAGAAGTCACTCTCAATCCGATCTAGATAGAAATGCTTTATCGATAAGGTAAATCGAGAGACAATCGATCATTTCTTATGGTTCCAAATAGGAGCTTCTACCTGAACATTTCTAACAGTGGTTTTTCCCCCAACAGTCAATGCAAACCCTAACCTAGAGTTGGAGGAAAATGATGTCTTCTTAATCTATCTTATAGTATTACTGAAAGAATATGGGCTCTTCTCAAATGAGATGCCGTTTTTTTCTTCTGGAATAAGAAATCCCATAGGGATTCAAAATATACATAACATAAGGAGAGGAGGTAGAGCAATAGCTTGGGTTGTCCCTCTTAATAAAAATCGATCTGGTAGAGGAGAAGTAGATCCATATGGGGAGAATTTTAAAATAAATCTTGAAGATCAAAGTAAAAGCAAGGGCTCTTTCATGCTTACTATAACTAGTTATTTCTCTTTTCTAAGCAGGGACGACACCGAGCTACTTCATACCTTTTTCATTCAAATGGGAATGACCCCACTCTCGGTCCTAGTGTGGCTTAGTAGGCATACATGGAAAGATAAGATTAAGAATGAAGTTATTAGGGACAAGGTGGGAGTGGTCCCTGTGGGCTGTGGAAGACAAATTACAGGAATCGAAACTAAGATGGTTCGAGCACGTGATGAGGTGAGACATCGATACTCTGATAATGAGGTGTGATAGGTTGACCTAATAGGTCTGAGGAAGGGTAGAAGTAGGCCAAATAAATATTAGGGAGAGGTGATTAGGCAGGACATGTCATTGCTTTAGCATACCGAGGACATGACCCTCAATAGGATGGTGTGTAGGTTGAGAATTAGGATTGTAGGTTGATAGGTAATCAGAGTTTCTTCTAATCGTACCAGTAGTATTGGAATTATTCTTACATTTTTGTGTTCTTTGACCTTTATTATTCCATATTGTGTCATTCGTATCCGTATTGTTAGTAGTATTCAATAAGTAGGGATTTAACTTATTATTTGCTCTCTTTTACTTGTGTTTTAGGCCAGAAATGCCTGAATGTATCCTAGATACAAATAAAATATGCTTGTTTGCAGGAATTATTCAAAATGAGCCAAATGAACCTTAATCAACTCACAAAGGAGTCAGAAGTTGAAAAAACCCTAAGGCTTGGAAAAGAGTTCTGATGCGCGAACCACACAAATATTATGCACCCGCGAAAGCCCTGATGTGGCCGCGAGCATAATTACGCGGTCCGCATAAAGGAGATTCAGAGAGTGTGATATTTGGGCTAAAAGATGATCGCAGATCACACCAAAAATGTATGGCAGCGAAAGACCATGTATGACCGTGATTGAAATTACTAGGACCGCGATGACTGAGGTTCAGAGAGCTTACAATTTGAACAAAAGAGAGAAGTGCAGTCACCGTCAGAATTGTGCGGCCGCGATCAAAATCATGCGATCCACGAAAGCTTAGCTCAACCCATATCAAAATTTGAAGAATGTGGACCGCACTCAGAATTGTGCGGACGCGAAAGCAAGATTCCAGCCGCACTTAGAATTGTGTAGACGCGCAAACTCCATAGGGGTATTTTTTCAGATATTTCGGCTTAGTATAAATAGAACTTTTTATCTTTTTAGGTCATGTTATGTATTGGAAAATTTTGTACTAGATTCATCTTTTAACATTAGATTCTCATCCTTTAATCTAGTATTATGAATTTAATCATCATTTAATTTTTATTATTTCCATGAGTAGCTAAACCCATAGGTAGGGTTGTGACAGAATCCTAGTATGGGTATTTGATTTTAGGGCTTGAATGTGAAGAGGTTAGTGATATTTAGCGTCGTTCTTGCTAGAACTATAGAATTAATGGTTGCAAACATTGATTCATGCCTTCATGACTTAGTCTCTATTTGAAAAAGAGGGACTAAGTCTAGGAAAACTAGGCTAACAAGGAATTGGGATGAACTCAAGAAATTGATAGCCTCAATTAAAGGGTTAAACCTAGAGATAGTAATACCAGACTTGAGCTAATAGACTACTAGAAATTCTCCAAAAATCGACTAAAAAAACCAATCAAAGTTGGTCGGTTATGGCCAATACTGATCAAAACGCGACAATTTACGTATGGAAATTATTTTGATGGTCGGTTAAGAATACCGAGCAAAGTTGGTCAGAAATTATAGACCAACGTTGGTCGGTCAATTAAAAAAAATATTGCAAAAAAATGACCAAAGTGGGTTGGTATTTTCCGACCAAGTTGGTCTGTATTTTGATATGTAATAAAAAGATTCACCATCTGGGAATTGAACCAGGGTATGTATTATGGCAATATATTATTCCACCACTAGACTATTGGTGTATTTTATTTTTAATTTATTTTAATTTATACTCTTTAATGGTATTTTAGCACGAAAATAACCGACCAAAGTTGGTCGCTTTGTTAAAAATTAAAATTACCAACCAAAGTTGGTCGATCGGTTTCTTAAAAAATTAAATTTTGCGGGACTCAAAAATAATTTCCCGCATTTTTGCGCCGAATTTGGTTGGTTTCATAAAAAAGAGTTAAAAAATAAAATATTTTGAAAAATCGACCAACTTTGTTCAATTTTTTGACGGACTAAAGTTGGACGAGTTTTTCCGAATTTCTAGTAGTGATAGCACTTTAAATGTATGAATACCCATTTGGACTTGAGAAAGCCAAATTGGGCAAAATCACTCAAACTACCGAGTGGTATAGAGTGAGGACCCGGTTGTGATAGTTTGTGATGATCAAGCCCGTTGTCACATGAGTTACCATCCCGTTTCCCCCATATTGTATTGCACAATTTTTCAATATCGGTATTTGAGTTGATCGGGAGGAATTGATTTGGTTTTAGCTGGAAATGAGGCACTTAGCCTCTTAGAAGAAAGCTTGTTTTAGAAAAGTCAACTAAAAGTTGACTATGTGGTTAGAGGGCTCAGATGTGAATTCCGCTGGTTTGGTTAGCTTTGAGGGATGATTTATGACTTAGGAGTGCGATCAAAATCGAATTTGGAGGTCTGATGTAGAAATAGGCTTGAATTGGCGAAGTTGGAATTTTGGCGAATTCCGGTTGATAGGTGATATTTTGATCCGATGGTCGAAATGGACTTTTGAGAGTTGCAGTAGCTTTGTTAGGTGATTCTTGATATGTCTGCAAATTTTCAGGTCATTCGGACGTTGTTTGGTCATGTTTTTCATTGAATGCGCATTTCAGAAGTTTTGAAAAAAACTAGGCTTGAATCTGATATATTTTATTGGTTTTAAAGTTGTTTGACGTGTTTTGAGGATTGAAACAAGTTTGAATGAGGTGATAGGATTTGTTGGTGCTTTTGGTTGAGGTCCCGGAGGCCTCGGGGTGATTTCAGATGGTTAAACGGGAGTTTTAGGCTTTTGTTGCAATAAGATTTTTTAGGCTTCTCGTATTTCCACTTCTGCGAAAAAGGAGCCGCTTAAGCAGTTCCGTTGATGTAGTGGGGAAAGTCGCAGAAGAAACCAAGAGGAGCCGAGGAAGTTTCCGAATAAGCGGAAGGTTGAGCACTAAAGCGGGTCCACAAAAGCGGATTGTAGACCACATAAGCGGTCAAGGGGAAACCGCATAAGCGGTGCTTGGAATCACATAAGCGGTCCAGATGGTTTTAAGTTAGACCGCATAAGAAATCAATTAGCCACATAAGCGGGACCGCATGTGCGGTCAGGGGACCGCAGAAGCGGAATACGGACCTATGTTATACTGAATAGTGTTCACGAACTTGGAAAGGAAGAAAATATTTTGGACTTCCAACAAAGTAGGTTTTTGGGAGATTTTGAAGAGGATTCGAAGGGGTTTCATCAGGTATGGATATTTGGACTCGGATTATATTATTATGGTGTAAACATATGAATTAATTACTAAAATTCAAGGAATTAAAGGGTAAAAATAGAGGTAAGGGCTCGAAACCTAAGAGGGTTTAAAATGATGATTTGAGGGGTCAAACGGACTCCGATTCTTGTGTATTTTATATGTACAGACTCGTAGCGGGACGAGAATTTCGAAGATGTGAATTTCACAATTTTTTGAGATGTGGGCCCGGGGCTTGGGTTTTTCCAACTTAGTGTTTTTTGGTATTTTTTTGAGTTTTTTTGATTGGGTTATGTTCCATTAGCTTATTATAACGTATTCCTTGTGGTTTTGATCAGATTCGACACGTGAGGAGGTTGATTCAAGAGGGAAAAGCTTAGCGGACTAGTCTCGTGACTGGTTTGAGGTGAGTAATAGATGTATATGATGACCTGAGGGTTTGAAACTCTGATATATCACATTGTGACGCGATATTAAGGTGAGACACGTACTCTATGGTGGGTGCGGGATTGATTGTGATTAGGGACTATGGCTTAGTCCGCCCGAGTGATGTTGTTCTCTGTTATTGGCTAGAAATTGGTTGGTAAACCTCCTACTTGGACGATTATGGATATATTAGGCTGTATGATAGTTATTTGGATCTCGTAGAGATTATTATCACTATTTCTATGATGTTTAACATGTTATCATGATATCAGTACTGATTTAAACACTGTCTCGAAATGGCTACTAAAATTCTAAGGTGTTAAACACCTCATTTATAATTACTAATTGGAACTAAAAATGGTAAGTTCGACTTTGCCCATATGGCTTACATGCATATAGCTGGACTGATTATGGATCGGGATGCACGCCGCATCGTATGTTATGATGATATTGCGCTTGAGCTGTAAGAGCCCCTCCGGAGTCTGAACCCCCACATTGAGCACGGGT